>JAENPR010000790.1:0-298371 GCA_018135685.1 Themeda triandra
CAATGAAGTGTTCAACATCAAAAGTTTGGTTGGACCATGTCCTCTAAAGATGCCACTAAGACTTCCTCAACGGGATCTTGTTGTGCTTGGGTTCTACTATCGTATTATGTTAATATGCAAGAGAGTCATCGATAGTAGAACTCCCTAGCTTTAAATTCAAGAGACTTTGTTTTGGTCGCTCTTGAAAGAGTGTTCCCAAAGGTATACCAATCAAGAGAGACGTGTTTGAGATGTCAAAGATGTGAAAATCCAAAAAATACTCGAAGCCTCTTATGCGTAACATAACAGTCCTAACGTCCCCATAACTTTCAAGAATAACTCCAGATGGAATTCTTAAAAGCTTGTGAGATGGGATCAAAGACTCATTGGGGCAAAGTTTTTTGGCCAAAGCCTTTGGAATAATGTTCATCCTAATGGTAGGACTATAATAAGCCTCTATGGTGGGCCCCTTAAGGTTACAAGATATAACTTATGAGGGGGCAATGATTTGGGCTACCTCAATGGATAACTCTGTTTCTACCAAACACTCATGGCTCATGATGGCCGATAGTCCTTTAATATGCCCTAAAAGGAAGGCATCATCGTGTGGACCATTGTCATCCTCTAGTGGTGCTGAGTGCACCGGAGGCTTTACTTGAACTGGTAAATTCGAGGCATTACCAAAATCTTCAAAAAGATCTACCTCAGTTTTAGAGAGGAACATGGAAGGATAGGGTTCATCACTTTCTAAAGTGTGGGGTGTTCCCTCTGTGGGAGGTTCTATGGCAAGCAAATCATTAGAAGGATTTGAAAGAATTTCGGATTTGGTTGTGTGTTCCTCCTCGTGTTGGTCAGGGTTTGGCTCAACTTCTTCTTCGGGGAATTCATCAAAAATGCTAGTGTAAGGGGTGTTTTCTAGAATTTTCTCAAGAATGGCTTTCCCTTCACTAACAATTTTATGTGAGAATGATCCTCCTGAGGCAATGTCGAGATGTAGAGCAGCTTCCTTGCTGAGACCACGATAAAAGTGATAGTGCAGAACATGGTCAGGCAAGGAAAGGTTTGCACCAAAATTGGTAAGGCTTATAAATTTAGCCCAAGCTGCTCCTAGAGTCTCCGTCTCTTTTTGTTTGAATGTAAGAACTTCTATTCTAAGGTCAGCGATTCAATAAAGAGCGAAGAAAGCAAGACAAAATTTGTCCTAAAGTTCATCCCAATTTCCATTTACGTCTCTTACAGAATGAGCATACCACTTTTTTGCTCTTTCCAATAGGGAGAACAGAAATAATTTCCATTTAAGCGTCTCTTGTGTCATGCTAGCAATAATCCGACAAGAACATAACTGCTCAAATTCCCTAAGGTGGGTGTATGGATCTTCGTCTGCTAACCCAGAGAAGGATAACTCCTGAATCATGTCTATGAAAGCAGGGCGAAGCTCATAGCCATCTGTAAGAATGGGGTGTGATGATGGTAGAGGCTCCAACAAGTCGCCCTTTGGAGCAAAGAATTCATATATAGGAGTGAAATCTATGTGGTATGGTGGTGGTAAAAGAAAAAAGATGGTAAACTAAAAAGGTGGTAAAATAAAAAAAGGAAACTCGGACGAACTTGGTTCGATTCTAGAACAGCTACCATTCCCCGGCAATGGTGCTAGAAAGCTTGTTGGGTATTTTAAATACACACAGAAAAATGCGCAAGCGCATGGATACCGATGTAGCTCTCACCCGAGAGTATTCCAAGGTATTGATTTCCACGGCGAACGTGAAGTGTACTAGAAGAATTAGGAACTTCCAAGGAAAAGGGTAATTATAGGGCAGAGAGGGATTTTAGGGTTTTCTAAGTGATTCTATCTCATCGAAGGCTTACTCTATTTTACTTACTTTAGAGCAGGTCCTTTCCAACTCTTGAATAAGATTGGGAAGAAAGTAGTTGGGAGAAGGCTGCCAAAAGCTCTACGAAAACACCAACCCTATCGTGGTGGATTACAAAGGCCTAACATAGCTGTCACCTCTAGGGCTACCACAACTATCCGGAGGATTGGGCGCAAACTCAGGTAAACCCTAGTCTAGACGCCACGTCTACACTAGTACTCCATGTGAAAACTAGAGCTCAATACGAGTGGAGATCCAATAAATATAATAAAGCAAGAATTGAAATCAATTAAACAAAATACTTAGAAATAAATAATGAAGAACCTGGAGATTGCTCAAGACAAACCAGATGCTGTAGAAGTACAATGTCGAGGAAGATCTGACAGATCCAGCTCCTCCTCAACTCTCTCCTCTCCTCTCTCCCCGATCTCTAGTTTACAACTAGATGAACTAGAACTAGAAGATGAACTAGAAGAACTAGAACTAGAAGATCTAGAGGACCTCTACTTCTACTTGGATGGAGGGGTGAAACCCTAGCTTTTCTCTGGATGTAGCTAATGAAGATGGAGATGCCCGAGGGAGGGGGTCTGCCCCTGCTTATATAGCCCGGTGGGGTGAACCGCAGCCCTCGGATCAAACCGACATGAAATAGTGGTCAAGATGCATTGTAGAGGTCGGTTGGAGGCCATCACGCGAAGCTGATCTCACTTGAGGTAGGCCCAGGCCGGCCGGCCTGACATGTGGGGCCAACCAGCCCCATCTTTCAGCCTCTGGGCTTCCGCTTCGTTCCTATGCCTTCTGGTGTCTTCTATGTCCTTCTAGTGCTCAGATTCTTCACTTGAGATACTTTTATATGGTGAAATATTAAATATCCTGCAAGATAAGTGAGAACAACACAACTCGTGGAACTTGTTAGAAGTAAACCCTATAACTATGTTTTGTGTTTGAATTAAGGGTGAATTGAGGTGATGTTGATGGTTTGAAATGAGCATTAGTGACCGTCAACACTAACTAATATATCCATTCTTACAAAAGACTCGAGAACTACAAAGACAAGGGAAGAACAAGACAACAGATAGCTATAGTTACTCAAAAGACTACAAAGGCAACAAAGAGTAAAACAGTATGACCACCAAAAGTAGTATTTATAGGCAAAATCTGGGTGCACATACACTAAGTCTACAAAGAAAAATGAATCTACAAAAGACAATCATGTGAACCAAAGGACAAAAGCTCAGATGTGACTACACAGGCATGCTTATGCAGAGAAAAGGACTCACAAGTTAATAGTACAAGTATTCAAAGCAATCATAAAGTGCAAACAAGACACAATGTGAAGACTTGTAGGTCTACAAAAGGAAAAGAAGCAAGAAGACAAAACAACATATCCAAAGAATATTCAAGCCAGCAGGTACAACCCATGAAGACAAATAATAATTGGCATCCCAAGAAGTACAGATACTACTTCCTGAGTTCTTATGATCAAAAAAGAACCTGGACTAATCAAGAAAACATCATGAACCATACAAAGACTGCTTTAAACTCTAGGACTATGCCCGAGGGCTCAAATTCAAGGATAAAGGAAATAAATTACAAGAATTCAAGACAACAACAGTCCGGCAACTACAAGACCCTTTATCCGATTTCTTTTTCAAGGAAAAGAACCCGAAGAAGGCTTAGGGGCTGGAGAGTATATACCCTCAAAGAAGAAATTCAAAAATTTTCTTCAAAAGGACCCTCCAGCCTTTTTGTTCCAAAAAGCAAGAGGCTCGGGGCTACATTCTCGTGAGTGCAATTTTTACAATTGCACTCGCCACGCTGGAAAAGGAACACAGAAGACGATAAGATAATCAAAGGACCCACCAGCTTTATTGTACTAGAAAGCAAGAGGCTCGGGGGCTACACTCACTAAGTGCACTCAAGAGGTGCACGTCAGCTCAAGAAAAAGCAAAAGGAAGACCATCTCAAGGTTTCACTTCAAAGAACCCAAAGCAAATCTATGACAACCTGGCTTCAGAAGCTCAATCATGAAATACTCAGGGGCTTGTCGACGAGGGACCCCTAGGGTCCCTCATGGACCACAATGCAAAATAGTGGGCCCTACCAGAGGTCCCACTGATCTAACCTAGAAGAACATGGAGCAAAGCTGCGTATAAAATAAGAACTCCTAGCTAAACCATACATGGAAAGACGTCCTAAAGTTTAGTTTAGGACTCATCTTTGTATTCGACTAGGACCCAAAAGAACCCTTAGCAGGCACCTGACCTATAAAGGGCCGCTGAGGGCACCCCTTGTAAACAGAACTCAATACAATCAATAGCAATACATAAATAGGCTAACACCAACTGGATGTAAAGGCTATTACTCGAGCAACTGAAGGGCCCAAACCAGTATAAAAATGCTCATCTCAAACGTGCTAACCGCTGAGTTTCGCTATTCGCCGAAGCCCAAACAACTGTTCCGGGTACCCCTATGGCAGGCTATCAATGGTAAAACATTGACGGGGCCATTGCCATCGCCATGCACGGTGGCACTACGGAGCAGCAGGAGGGGCCTAGAATAATGATGAAAATTGGCTAAGCCCAGTATAAGAACACGCATGAACAAGTGAACTGCACATAGGAACCACCAGGGTGATAGCCCCATTTTGGCTTTAGTTCACAATGAGTACAACTCAGTTTACAACCAACTGATTGTGCTAACATGCTCCTAGTACATCCAACTATTTATACCAATAGTTGATGACTCCAGTTTTACACACACAAAATTTTAAAACAAGATACAAAGGGGTAACAATGCAACTCCTCACTCTAGAGCGCTCCATGGACGCGGTCACCATGCTCCCAGCACCAACAGTTCTAGCTCTTCATTTGAATTCAAATCTCCATGCTGTTGCTTCGCTAGCTCAGCAGATGACTTCATCACGATGCCCTGCAGCAAGCTTACGCCAACATTCTCCACCTTAAGATTGATGCTCCTCAATCTCATGGACACCAAGCAGGTGTCTCATCTCTACAAACTTCATCAGTGCCATTGCCTTTGTTAAAGAATCTGCCTTTTGCTCCAAGGTCCCAATTCTCTTTACTGCAATCTCTCCATACTCCACACATTCCCACATATAATAACACTTTATATCAATGTGTTTACTACGTCCATCGAACACTGGGTTCTTTGCCAGCTGAATTGGAGCTTGGTTATCAACAAACAGGGTCACACACTTTGGTTTTGAGTTCATCAGTTCACTCAACAAGCTTCTAAGCCATTTGCCTTGCATTGCTACAGCTGTTGCAGCCATGAACTCGGCTTCTATTGGCGGTCCTTATTGCATACTTTTGACCACCAATTTGATATGAAGGGTTTTGAGCTAATCATCTCCACGATTTTTGGTGTTTCACTTATTTTGCAGGGCTAAATATAAAAATAGACCAATTTAGGCTGAAAGTGGAGAAAGAGCAAGGAAATAACAAAGTCCCATTTTGGCCCAAAGCAAAATAAAGAAAAGAAAGAAAGGAGCCCACGACACCTATCGCAAATGGGCCAATCCCCAACACCACCACGGTCCAAGTCTAGAGGAGGACCCACCTGAGCAAGGCGGTCAGG
Organism: Themeda triandra; assembly: GCA_018135685.1. Lineage (NCBI taxonomy): Eukaryota > Viridiplantae > Streptophyta > Magnoliopsida > Poales > Poaceae > Themeda > Themeda triandra. Next base: position 5,451 of record JAENPR010000790.1, read on the forward strand.
GGGAGGCAGCACCTGGGTGTGCATGTGCCCAGGGCTCGCTCACGCCTGCCACTCTACTGTGTGGGCCCAGCCTTCTCTGGCAGTTCCATTACTGTGTGGAGAGGTCAGTTCTGGTGGGGCCTATGTTCATTGTACCTGGAACCGACGTTGTGAGGTCAGTTTGGACCCTTCCATATGGGGATGACCCTTTTACATAAAGCCCCTCCTCTCCACCTATAAATAGAGGGGTCCTCTCCCTTTCATGACACACCACAAGGAAGAGCTCCACCTCCAAACTTCCAAGATGTAGAGTAGCACTATCTTAGTTGGGAGTGAGGAAGAGGAAAGCTTAAGTTTTGGAGTAGTCCTCGAAAGTCTGGCACTTCTTGTATTGGTCCTCTGTAAGGCTTAAGTACTTTCAATATATCTGTCTTCTCTACATTACAGAATTGCCCTTATGGTTGTCTAGTCATGCCTTAGTTCTTCAGCTGAGTGTGGTCGGTATAGTAGTTCACACTTTGGCATGGGATCTTCGTTCGACCAAATACTCTAGTCATCATATGTGGCTAGAGTAGTAACTGCTAGTATAGACGTGGTGTCTAGGCTAAGGTGTTACTTGAGTTTGTGCCCAACCCCATGGATAGTTGTGGTAGCCCCGTGGGTGACAGCTCCGACCAGGCCTTTGTATTCCACCACGCTCGGGTTGGTGTTTCTTAGAGCTTTTGGCTGCCTGACCACAGTTACCCCTTCCTAGTCTTTTTGAGAACCGGAAAGGAATAGCTACTCCGAAGTGCCATGGTGTGACCGCTATGTTTGATCATTGCTTAGTTATCCCTTTGGTGTGCACTAGAATAGAAGCGCAGTAATGGAGAAGGAATTTGGAATCTTGACCTCTCCCGTTGACCTCCCATCCTAGACTATATGCTCTGCTGTCTTATCTAGGGTTCTCCTGTGTGTGTCATTTACCCAAACACCAATCTTTGTCTTTTACCCACTTTAGCCTAGCCGGTACACTAGCTAGCAGATACATGATGGTATTTATCAACTTCTTTACCCATTGCTTCCCTGAGGATAAATACGATACCCTGGAATACTCTAGGGTGAAAGCTACAATGGTATCTGTGTGCTTGCGGATTTCTCTATTTGCGTTAACATATACCAATTGGTTTTCTGGCGCCGTTATCAGGAATGGACTTAAAACCTCCATACTTGGTGATTGCGCTAAGAAATGCCAACAAGCTTTCTGGCGCCGTTGCTAGGGAAGCAATTGGCATAAAGATTTTGATATTTATCTTGATATCTGCTAACCTAGTTGCCACTTGCTTTTGTGGGTGTATTTATATAAAAAAATTATCACAAGACTAGGGTGCCTGGTCATTCATGAACATTCAAACCACCACACTGCCATCACATAGATAGGTATATATGTACTCACTAACTCTATGCATATAGAGAGAAAGTCACCATCTAGAGAACACAATCCCATCACAGGTGACGGAACGACTACATTGCATCACTCACAATTCAATCACAAATAGTGAGCTATGAATCGATCAAGGTACGTGAGAACCAACCCAAAAATATTTTATACCTTCCCAATTTATTTTTACCACAGCATGTTTGCTTAATTCATCATATATCTAGTATTTTTTTGAGGTGGCTCCTTGTCTTTGAGCTATATTCGGGTGCCATGCCTAGTCTAGGTAGATGGCAATTTCATTGTTATCTTCCTATTCGATGCTCTTAGTCTAGCCTCATAGTAGACGGATGTTAAATGAGACCATCCTGGCATCATATTGTGGCTTGCCAATTGGTATGATGATATCATTAGATGGTCCGTGCTACAGGAAAAAGCTAAAGCCTAGATTTGCATAGCAAAATGGTTCTCCATTTCATCATTCAATGTTTGCACATCCATTTGAATCAATCTCATGTTTATCATTTTCTTGCTTCCCCCTCTACACTAGTATGCTTAGTTTGGGAGTGTTGGTCATTGCAATGATCGTACTTCTATAGGCTTTTTAAATTAAGTATGGAGCTTAGGTTAATTAGCCAACATGAATCAAGTTGGACATGGAGTCTAGCTTGATTTTTGAACTGAAATTACTAGTGTAGACTTTGGTTGTATGCCTAGATCGACCGTAGGAATTTCTCAAATCTATAAGGGTAAGTCTTTGAGATAAATTCATAACGGAGGTAAATTAAAGTTCATTTGGTGAACTTTGAATGAACCTTGATCAAAAGATAAAAAAAATGGATCACACACCCACCAAGCCAAAATTACATGGAGATCCTAATGGCATGGCAAAAAATAAGAAGTGCAATCATCCTCATCCATCTCCAGGATGAGATGATGCAAATTCAGCTCAAATATGTCAATGGAGAAGTCCTTGCTCAGTGGACTTAAAATGGTGAGTCCTTGCCGAAGGTAAATCGGTATTTATCTCATATTTGATTTACAAATAACATTTGATTTTGAATTCTACATGTTTACCTTCCCACCAAAATACTCGCATAAAAACTAAAAACAACCTTACTTTAAGGAAAAAAGAAAGTTTTGCATAATAAAATTTTCTTTCCATAATAAATTTGTTTTGATTTAGACTTGTCAAAATAATAATAATGCTATAACCTCCCTATCTCCCAACAATAAAAAAATATCTTGGTGCTAGACAATGTTCCTTCGGGTATTCTTTTCCAAAGTAACAATTTTAGGAATGAAGGATGAACGATGTCTAGGAACATGGGTACGGCAACACATTGTAAGGAGATGCATCAAAATTCACACTTGGTTTTTATTGTCAAATGACATAAAAATCCAAGTGTGGGGGACCCGACCCTTCCATGCTAACACTCGAGCACACCGCTTTGCACCCCTTTTCTCACCCATGTTTTGCTCTTATAAGTTTGATTCTGTTTAAGAAATGCCATACATGTTAATCAAACTTATAATATGAAATAAAATCTTGTAAAACTATGAGCTTGACTTTATAAAGATTGGCCTGCATAAACTTTATTCCTAGATCATATACTTGCTACTTGTGGATACATCTTTATTAGGAAAACATGTCAACTAGGTTGTTGTGAAGTGAGATATGGTACGACTAAAGTTATCCTATCTTTTCTCGTGCAAGCTCTTGGAGATTTCTATTTTGATAAAACATAAAATTTATAGCAATACTTCTCCTCAATGTTTAAAATTCCTACCAAGGCCATATGACATGCTTTACATACAAAACCCCAGTCATATGCTACTTGTTTGATCATTGAGCTTTGTCAAATTGTTTGTGACCTAAGTGAGATTATGGTCATACGCCCATGATTGACACACACGTACACCCATAAATAATTTTGCCAACTCTTACACTAAGAGTTGTGCATGACATGCACCATTCCATCCACTAAATAAATGTTCTACTCCTACAGTGGGAGTGAACATGAAAAAAATAGGTTAGGTCCCATCAAAATAAATGCTTTTTATCCATATGTTGACATCTCTCTTAAAGTTTATATTGCAACAAGGGACATGAGGCTATCATTCAAAAGAAAAAAAAGGAAAAAGACATGAAAAAAAGAAAGTGAAAAAATATAGAAAAAATGGAAGGAGAAAAAAGAAAGAAAAATGGGTACAAAAAACACAGAGAGACCAAAGATAGCCCATGCTTCCATAGAAAAAATTTCTAAGTCCAAATAAAGAGAGAGATGTATTCCTAAAAGAGCATAGTAGAATTAGGTTAGACACCATATATATCCACTATATTCCCACACACTTGCACGTCTCAATCAAAGTGTATGACTTGTATCTCCTTGTGGTTCAGTTTTTGACAGAGCAATATATGTGATGCAAAATATGCCCCACTTTCATACCTACCCTAAACTCCACTCATAACTTTAGTGGTAGGTCTTGAAGAAAAAGGCAATACCTCAAATGCCTTTGGTGAGGAATCATACACATTGAGTGACTTGAGAGTAACATTTGAGGAGAAGTTTGAGCTATATGTTTTCATTTGCAAAAAATTATAAAAACTCCAAGTATGCTCCATAGATAGAAAGTGATGGCTTGGTGTCACAGCCATTTCACTTTTCAACTGCTCAAGGCCACATGGTAGAAACTATGAAATCCACAGGTATAAGGATTGACATGGAATATCTTTTATGCTAGCATCATATCTTTCGAAGTCATGTTCCATAGTTACATATAAGTTTGCTTAAGGACGAGCAAAGAACAAGTGTGGGGGAACTTGTTGGCGGCCCTTATTGCATACTTTTAACCACCAATTTGATATGAAAACAATCATCAAAACTTAGTAATAGGGTTTTGAGCTAATCATTTCCACGAGTTTTGGTGTCTCACTTATTTTGCAGGGCTAAATATTAAAATAGACCAATTTGGGCCAAAAGTGGAGAAAGAGCAAGGAAATAACAAAGTCCCATTTTGGCTCAAAGCAAAATAAAGAAAAGAAAGAAAGGAGCCCATGACACCTATAGCAAATGGGCCAATCCCCTACACCACCACGGTCCAAGTCTAGAGGAGGACCCACCTGAGCAAGGCGGTCAGGGGGAGGCAGCACCTGGGCGCGCGCACCCAGGGCACGCTCGCACCTGCCACTCTACCATGTGGGCCCAGCTTCCTCTGGTAGTTCCATTACTGCGTGGAGAGGTCGGTTCTGGTGGGGGTCTGTCGACGAAATATCGGCGGTAGTCTACCAAGGGTATACCCGAGATAGTAGATGAGCGGTGGAGGTGCGCAGAGACTATGAGCTAGACATCGAACAGAGGGCAAAGACACCGAGGTTTACCAAGGTTCAGGCCGTAAGAATGAGTAATACCCTAGTCCTGCTCTCAGTTATGGATTGAGTTGAGTTTGAGGGGGGGTCCCTACCCGCCTTATATAGCCGGGGGGCAAGGTTACAGATCCTAAGATCTAGATTAGGTCGGCTACAAAGATACGTATCTGCTAATGATCTGATAGTTTCCTAACTGACTAAGCTTTCTTGATTGCCAAGTTGCTTGATTCCGTCCGCCTAGGACTCCGACCAGGTCTGGAGGCCCAATCAGTCTTGATCTTGTGAGCTGGTCCGCTCTATACCCCCATAGCTAGTCCCCGAGCATCATGAATCTTGAGGGAAAACACCGTCTTGACGCGTTTTGACCAGTGATGCATGAAATAACCATCGAAAGATGATTTCTGACCAGGTGTCTGACTTGTTCAGGGAGCTTCTTTCGCGCTTCTGACCAGTTTTAGTGAATGCCGACCACTGTGTTTCTCAGGACAGGGTTGTCTTGAAGGATTTATGATGCTCCAGAAAAAGAAAAAAGTGACCCGCGTCTGGTGATGTGGGCCCACTATAATTTTGATGCTCAGCATCATTGGTGTAGAAACCAAATCCAACTAGTAGATGTAGCTAGAAAAAATGTTAAGGATCGCATCAGGTCAATACAACTCAACAGGTTGAGTCATACTAAGTGACGTGGGCCCATGTAGTCCCTGTGGTTGTTAGAAGATGAGACATGTTGTAGCACGCTCTAAATTAGAAGTGTCAGCCCACAGTCACCTCTCAGGTGACGTGGGCCCATGTAGTCCCCAAGCCTGAGACAAGATGGGACACGTTGTATCAGGGTAAAAAAGAATAGAACAGCAAACCAGACTTTGGTAGCCGTACCATGCGAGAAAGTATACGACCTCAAACATAAGGGCAGACCAATTCAGGAGCGAAATTCACTGTCGGCAAGAAGAGATAACCGCGCCATGACTTAGTCATGATAAGTCAGTGACAGCTCAGCTATGTAACTCAGTCCCTAGCATGACTGTCAGACCATAGCTCAAGGAAAATATACCCAAAAAATAGCTCAGCTATTTGTTTGCTAAAAAGATTGGTTGCATTGGTGAGTCCCTGGCTTAGCTGGATGACTGTGTGGGCCTTTAAAAGTGCTATGCCACAACTTAGTCATGGAGGGTTGGAACAGCTTAGCTATGAACCCGATTCTCAGCTTGGCTAGAGGACTATAGCTTAATCGGAGGCGCACGACTAATAGCTCAGCTTGGCTTAGCCGTGAGGCCAGTCCCCAGCTCAGCTGGTCGACTGCTTGTCGGCATGGGATTAATGTTCATATGTCAAAAGCATACAGGTAGCTTAGCTATCACCTAAGTGTCAAGCTTGGCTTGAATAACCTAGGTACTGGTCATAATCGTAACTGGAGCTATGCTGCAGTCTTAATCCATGACTTCGTCACGGGCCAGTCCCCAGCTCAGCTGATTGACTGTAACCAAAATATGACTCAGGAGATATAAATCATGATAGATTTACAACCCCATTTGGCTGTGGATGCCACGTGTCAGGTTGGCTGAGATTCCAGATTAGTGACTATTGAGGTGACCCTTTCCTATGGTGGGACCAGTCCCCAGTAACATGGAAGCCACGTGGATAAGGAAAAAACACAGCTCAGCTGTGGGCCAAGTCCCCAGTGTGGTCTGGTTGACTTAGGGTCATTGATTAGTTAAATAACCAGGCCCAGTCTGAGGAAAAGGGAATAAAAAGAACAAAGGTAAAAATGTTACCGCAGCTCAAAGGCATGTACGGCCCAAGCTGGAGCCCAGTAAAAAAGGTGCGATTGACTGGGGGTAAAACCCTAGAAATCAAAAGGTCCACACGGTCACTATATAAAGAAAGCCACCACTGTCACCGCACTTTCCACTCCTTCACTCCCGCAACCATCGCCCGCTCGCATTCCAGCCATTTTCATCACCACCCGAGCTCAAAGCTAGGGTTTGATAGCCATCCACCACTGTGCCTCACGCAAAGCAGTCATCACTACTCACGCGGAGGCTAACGAGCAGTCAGTGCAGCAATGGTGGGGAAGAAGAAGTTCACAGCGGCGGAGGAGAGGGAGAAAGCGGAGCAGGAGGAGAGGAGGCGAGCTTATGACCAAGTCATGAATGTGCACTAGACGCCATCACAGATGGTGCCGGCATTGCTGAAGGTGCTTGAGGACAGTGGGATGCTGCCGAAGGCGGAGCTCGACGTATGGCGCACGCCACTGGAAGGTGAGATGTATCCCAATCCCCACGATGACAAAATTGTCGTGTTTGAAGATTATTTTATCCAGGGATTGGGGATTCCGGTGCACAACCTGTTGATAGATTTGTGCATTTTCTGGGGCATTTCCATTTGCAACCTCCACCCCAACTCGATCATGATAGTCACAATCTTTGTTGTGTACTGTGAATGCTATCTTGCCATCCCTCCCCACTTCAATCTGTTCCATCATTTCTACGAACTAAAGAAGAAGGGAGAGGGGTCAGGAGGTTCCCATGTTGCCGATGGCTGTTATGTTGTGCTCCGTGATGGGATGCGGGTGCACTGGCTAACCATCACGCATGCCTCTAATCTCAAGAATTGGTTCAAGAAATGGTTCTATATGAACCAGAATATGGAGGACAGGAGAGTGCCGTGCGACGTCACCTAGATCCTAGAGTAGAATCACCGTTGGTCAGATGAGCCGAGCAGTGAAGAGATGGTGCAGGTAGAGGAGATCAAGAAGCTCATCGGTCTAAAGGGTGTGAATAGCTACACTGTAGCCGTAGTGTTCATCAGCCACCGGGTTCAGCTGTTGAAGGAGCGGATGAACTACTTGTGGGAGTTCCGAGGGGTGCAAGATCCTCCTCGAGAGACCGAAGTGCACAAAACCGAGGAAGAAGTCCAGGCGAGACTGGCAAAGATGTTCGACAAGAGCGGCGATTACCACATGTCGAAGAACACATCGAAGCCGGCGTACGCCACCTCTGAGGGTGAGTTGGTGCAATTTTGTTGTTATACTCATTTTGATTATCATTGTGTAGATATGCTTAATGACCCTTTTCTGATTTATCAAATTGGTGGGCAGGACCGCACGATGTACGTGTCCAGGGTGCCCATTGAGCAGCACCCAGTTGGGGAGGCATTGAGGTGGCAGCGAACCGATTTTGATCGGGGCGTGGAGAAGATGGTGGCGGATGACGACGAGCAAGATGCTGAGCAGTTCGATGCAAGGGAGAAGACACCGTGACATGCTGTGGACAAGCAGCCGGTGTCTGCCATGGTGAAGGCAAAACCATTGGGCGTGTTGACCGATGGCAAGCTACAACTAGAAGCCATCCCGGGTGCTGGTCAGAAATGAGGGCGAGGACAAGTCATCCTGTTGTCCTCTAATTCCGACGGCGATCCGGAGGACAGGATCTCGCTGAGCCAACTCAAGAGAATCCGAGTGGATGAGGGATGATCGTAGGCAACACCCACTCAGACGTTAATGCCAGCGCGGACGCCGATAGTGAGTGGAGGACAGGGGCATTCACAGATGCCCCCTCCACTTTTGGTGGCACCTCTAAGGTAGGCGCCGCCCTTGGAGGGCTCACTAATGCAGACGGTGACAACCCAAGCATCGCCGAGCACTTTGCCACTGCAAAAGGCACCGACGACCACGCCACCTTTGCAAGAGACATTGCTAGGCCACCATTGCAGCAGGCATCACCAAGAAGCTCACCACGCCAGCAAGCTGAGCTAACAACCTCACTGCTTGTCTCATCACCGCGGATGCTGGGGATGCCACAGCCGTCACCTTAGGTGATGGCAGTAGAAGAAAGGATGGCGACCCTAGGACGAGAGAGGGTAGAGTCCCCAAGGCCATCGACAGCTGGTGCAGAAGATGATAGGGGGCCACCAAGCTGGTTCTCTACCTCTTTTAGGCAGTCTGAGCTATAAGTATAACTAGACTCTTTTTGATGAACTGTAGTGTGTTCTATGATGACATGGGTTGTACGTATGCAGGGAGGCCACCACCGAGGAGCTGGTGGATGATGCCATGAAGCTGAACACGGCAATCTAGGGTAACGACCAAGGCCCCGGCCAGGCGGGAGATGACGCCTGTGGTGAAGAGGAGACCACCTGCCATGTGCAAGATAGCCCTCACACAGCTGAGTGCGCTAAGCACCAAGCGCAGGTGGAGCCGCCACAAGAAACATGAGAGGCGTAGGCGAGCAGTAGCACCGCAGTCCCTGAGACTGGGTCGATGGCATTTGCCCTTGGCCCCGCTGCTGGTGTCAAGATGACTGGCTGGTCACAGCCAGCAGCAGCTCAAGTGGAGGAACTAGAAGAGGTTGTTAGCCATGGCACCAGCTCAGGTGACGTTCCTTGTGCGCGGAGCTACATGACATGCCAGGGTTAGGACAGAGAGTGGGTGTTGTTTGAGAACACTGTGGGGATATGGACCCCCCATACCCTCACGGCTAGACCTCGAGCTGGTCGAAGCACATGGCCCAGCCCATAAGATCAAGCCGATCAGGCCTGATGGACTGGTCAAAGCCCATCAAGGGAAGCACCGAAGTATCTTAGCAATCTAGATACTTAGTCGGTAGGCAATCCACCATATCTCTCGGATACGATCTATTGTAACCGACCAAGATTAGATCTCTACATCTGTAACCCTGCCCCCCAAGCTATATAAGGTGGGCTAGGACCCCTTCTCAAATAGATGTTTTACACGATCATTCCAATACAACTAAGAGCAGGACATAGGGTATTATGCTCCATAGCAGCCCGAACCTAGGTAAATCCTGTGTCTTGTTTTGGTTTACATCTAGCACAAACATCTCTACGCACCTCTCCTCCCCTCAAATCGCTACCTCGGGTAGCCCTGTGGTAGCCTATTGTCGGTAAACCATCGACAAACAGCCCTGGTGATGCTGTGTCTCAAGGGATTGAGCGTGTCCTGATAGAGCTCAGGGCCCGAAACAAGGTAAGCTTACTTAGCACATTCTATATATACTGTGCTTGTGATATTATTGGCGTTTCTTAGCACCATTGCTAGAATTGGTATATTCTAGCAACAACACCAAGAAACACCTATGGGTATTCTGTAGCATTTATAGAACAAGTCTGCAAGCGCACAGAAATACCGTTGTAGCATTTCACCTAGAAGTATTCAGGTATCGTTATTTATATTTTCTTATAGGAAGGCATGACATAAAAGAGTCTAATTTGGGCATGGACAAGATAACAAGATTGCATAGCAGACCAATGTTCATAACAGGGGTAAAGTAAGATAGGTATAAGGATAACTTGACACACACACTCGAGCCAAACTTAAGGATAAAGATAAAAGAAAGAATAAGAATAACCTAAACTGGAGTAGACATTCCTAGACAGCTATATCAGGACAATGGACGACCACACAAACACATGCTTGTTACAGAGATTCTAAGTTAAGATAGCCTGGTCGCTATTAACTTACTTTGGGCACTGGCTTAGGCTTGGTCTGCCATGCCCCTTCGGCTTACGGCTCTATGCCGAACACAGACGTGGGGGATTATGGAGGACAGATAGGGCTGTCACCACCTGCCGCCTGCCACCTCAACCATAAGTGAATGAGGTAACTGAAGGTAGCCTTGAGCCTAGACACCACGTCTAAGCTATCAACTACCACTCTAGCATGTTAACAAGGGTTGCCTGACTAGGAGGGCCCTTCTACTAGAGCAATTGCCACAAGGACGAACGATGATCCCGCAAACCAACATTGACCAAAACTAAATCAAGATAGATCTCAACATATCAACCTAGCTCTAAGTCTAAACATGAAAGGTTAAGCTCTATATGATATGATCATAACATGAAAACTATAATCTAGTTCATATGCCAAGATCATATCATAAGAACTATACTCTATTTTTAGAACATAACTATACTGATAAGAACAAGAACATCTAAGAACAAGAACATCTAAGAACAAGAACATGAAAGAAGAAGAACACAAGGGAAACCTTGACATTATTCACATCGAGAATCCTCCTAGAGGTTCAAGCTCTCCAATGAGGCTTGCCTTGCTCCATCTACATAACTAAAACTACAAAAGAAAAGATACAAGTGGAGGGAGAGAGGCTCTTGTGTTGGTGTGTGAGAGAGTGCCTCCTCCCCTCCTTTTATAGCTCAACTAGGACAGTTTAGCGTAGGTAGATTTGGGAACACCCTAAAACCGCCTTAGGGAACCGCCATAGCATCTTCCAAACAAAGCTGGGCCTGGCTGGCAGAGGGGAGGGCGCGCGCCCCAGGCGCGCCCGTGCCTGGGTGGTGCCCCCACCAACCGCCTTTCACAGGTGAGCCTTTGGTGGACTTTGGGCTTCGGTGATGTTGGGGATTTGGCCCAGAATGACCCTTAGTTGGCTTTTCATCCTTCCCCTAGGCTTTACACTTCCTAAAATGCACCTTTTCTCTGTATAACTCCCTGTACTTGGTATATATTTTGCAAAGTGTTTGAAACTTCCAAGTATAAGTGGAATTGGGTTAATAGTAAAGCATATGTGCACGAAGCATTTAGTTTTCCCCTTTTTAGATTAATATTGGCGGTATAAAATCGTCGATAAGGACCGCCAATAGATATCACCCATCCTAACCGCTTATGGTTGTGTAGGGAATTGAGAACACCTCGGAGGAACGCCGCCGCTGCATAGAGAAGTTCAAGCCCATCATGGATGAGAACAAGCTTTTAAAGGAAGAAAATGCAGCCATAGGATTGCAGTTCAAGGTGTATCAGGAGAGGGAGAACACCTGGGCCTCCGAGAAGGTGACCTTGATAGGTCGCGTGGCCAAGCTGGAGGAGGAGAAGAAAGGTACAAAACCAAACTTTCTCTACTTGCTATTGTGGCTCAAGTAACTGTATAATATTGTGAATTATGGTGGCGTTGTAGGTTTAGAGCTATGGGACAAGGTGATGGCAGCTGAGCTGGCAGAGCTGGTGGAGGCCAACAAGAAGGCTTAGGCTCATGTCGAGCAGCTAGAGAGTGAAGCCCAAGGTAAGTTGCCGACCACCATCATGATTTGCCAACATGACTGTTCACACGTTCTGACCCAGGGTGTGTCGCTGCAGAGACGCAAAGAAGACACATGGCTCAATTCGAGGTGCTGAAGAATGACAACGCCTGTCTGATGGAGCGCTACACAGCTATGGCCGATGAGCTCCGCCCAGTCATGAGGGTGCTGGCCTAGGGAGAAGCGCAGCCGACCGACCCGCTTCGCGCCCTAGACGTCGTGGTCGATCAGTGCCCTCGATCGTGGCACTGCTAAAGAAGTTCACCAAGGAGGTGAGCAGATTCATGGTGGCCAGCGTCCTTAGGCTAGTCAGGTCCCACTACCCCAAGGTGGAGCTTTGGAGGCTTGAATCTGGGAGGGCGGCCAACACCAGCGAAGAAGGGCTTAACCAGCTGCAGAGGTCATCGTGGAACATGGCTATCGAGATTGCAGATAGGATAGAGCTACTTCCAGAGTAGCTGTGTAGCTTCTAGGCAGTAGTGCCATAGAGCCCAAGAGGGCGAGTATTTTGTAAATGCTTCATGGTTTGAGTTGCATGTGATGCAAGGTAAAAACAATCTTTAGTAATCAAGGCTGTGCAAGCCAGTTGAATGCGAATGTCTTGGATGTTGATGCCTTTTATAATTCTTCATCATCGTGTCTTGCTGTTCTATACCCATGGGGTACAGCCACTAGTAGTAGGCTATGGAACCTAAACGTGAGCGGACATCCAGTCTGTAGGCGTCGGGAGAGAAGCTACAAGAAAATAGAAAAAATACTTAGTCCCTGTGTAAGAAGAATGCCTGGCAATAGTTGCATGTACATATAGGATAGGATAAGCATGAAGTGCTTAGTTATCATGATCATGTGAGGCTTAGCCGGGAGGCGTATAAGCGTTTTGTCAAAAACTAAGTTTTTGGTTGAAGCAATTTAGTGCGTGTCAGTCGATTTCGTTCTTTGGATCGAGAATAACTCCTAGATTAGTAGGTGACCTCAAGTGAACAGCGCGATGCCGGGACACTGGGGACCTAAAAACCATCAGAGAGTGAGCACCGGTCTCTCCTATGTTGTGAAGCATGGAGCTGTAACACGTGATCAGAGGAAGCAACGGGACTGCCTTGTCAATTTTATTCCATGGTTGTTGGCGTTTCTTAACGTCATCACTAGAATTAGCAACAGCGCCAAGAAACGCCGGTTGGTATTCTGCAACGATTACAGAACAAGTCCGCAAGCGCACGGAAATACCGTTGTAGCATTTCACCCGGAGGTATTCAGGGTATCGTTATTTATATTTCCCAAAGGAAGGCATGGTATAATAGACTCCAATATGGACATGGACAAGATAACAAGATTGCATAATAGACCAATGCTCATAACAAAGGTAACAAAGGTTTTGTATAAGGATAACTGACACACACACTCGAGCCAACTCAAGGATAGAGTAAAAGAAAGAACAAAGAAACCTAGGCGGAGCAGGCATTCTTAAACAACTGAGTCAGGACAACGGACAATCACACAAACACATGATTGTTAGTGAGGTTCTAAGTTAAGATAGCCTGGCCACTATTAGCTTACTTCGGGCACCGGATCGCACCTGGTCTGCCAAGTGATGCCGGCATGTAGCTCTACGCCGTAGCCAGACGTGGGGGATTACAAGGGACGGACAGGGCTGTCACCACCTGCCACCTACCACCTCAACCGTGGACTACGAGGCAAACGAAGGTAGGTCCTAGCCTAGACACCACGTCTATGCCAGTTGCTACAACTCTAGTGGTGATCAGGAGCTCCCGTCTCTATCAGGGGTCCTCTTACTAGAGCTTCCGCCACGGGGACGAATGACGAACCCGCAAGCCAACATTGACCAAGACTACAATAAGATAGACCTCAACATCACAACCTAGCCCTAGGTCTAAACATGCATGCACTAGTGTTAAACATTAGGTTCTATATGATAAGATCAAGACATGAAAACTATATTCTAGTTCATATGCCAAGATCATATCATAAGAACTATGCTCTAGTTCTATGACACAACTATACTAATAGAACTAAGAGCAAGAACAAGATCATCTAGAACAAGAACATAGGAACAACTAAGAACAAGAACATAAGAACGAGAACATAAGTGAAACCTTGATATCATTCATACCGAGATTCCCCCTAGAGGTTCAAGCTCTCCAACGAGGCTTGCCTTGCTCCACTACATAACTAAAACTACTAAAGAAGAAGATACAAGTGGAGGGAGAGAGGCTCTAATGTGGTGTGTCCCTAGGAGGGGGAATGGCCCTCCTTTTATAGGTGAGGTGGAGGGGGCTCTTTGGAAAAGAGCCATCCCTACATGGAAGGGACCAAACCGACCTCAAAGAGGTGGTTTCACACCTTCCATGTAGGAATCACCACCGAAACCGCCCTCAGCTTGCCGTCATGGACCGACTGACCAAAGTTGGGCCCGTTTGGCGCCAGGACAGGTGCGCCCGTGCCTTGAGCGCGCTCGCGCCCAATGTGGGCCAGCTGGGCCTCTGCTTTCGCCAGCAGTGTGTGGGCCTTTCAGCTGGCTTCGAATCGGCTGGTCATTTGCCCAAATCGGAGTCCGGATGTATCCGTGGCGCCCAATTTACTGAGACATGGTCGTGCAGCCCAAGATAGAATTGGTCTAGACTTTGGCCCTTCACCTCATGGGTTCATCTTGGACACTTGCACCCATGTTTGGATCTCCGGCACTCTCGTAAGAGGGTTTGGCCTATATTTATCATTTGCTCTCCCTCTTTGGTTTTACGCTTTTCCGAAAGGCGCATTTCTTCATACAATTCCATGCACTTGGTGTATATTCCTGCAAAGTGTTACATCTTCCAGGTACATGTGGAATTGGGTTAATAGTAAAGATATATGTGCAATGAAATATTTATTTCTCCCAACATGATCTATAATTGGCGGGTAAAAATCGGAGTTAAGGACCGCCAACAAGATCCCCCAAGCTTACCCCTTGCTCGTCCCGAGCAAGGCTGTGCTGTTGGGTTGTTGATCAGGAGTTGCTGCAATGTTGATTACATCTCAAGTGTAAAAAATTTAAAAGAGAGCTTTCTACTGCAATTTGAATAAATCGGTAATTTGTATCTACTCTGTGATTCCTGAATAAAGCGGGGCTTCTAATTTTCCAGGTCTTGGGCGATTGCAAGATAGAACAGTTTCAAAGACCGGTGCTTTTCATTCGTCCCAAGATCAACTTTCAATCCGGAGGTTTTGTAAGATTTTTGAAAGTATAAACCAAGTTCCTCAAATGATCCGCTCGATCGCTCAAAGTGTATGGTAACCTTACCAAAGGCTTTGATGATTGCCTTTAAGTCCTACCTCTAGTATTTTTTAGTGGAGTTCGGGTAGGCATACAAGGAATGGCTTACTTACCGCTTGTGGATAGCCGAGTCAAAGTCCAAACCATGTTAAGATAAAGGCCATACACTAGGTTGAGATGTGCAAGTGTGTGGGATGGATGAAGAATGATTCCTACTTTTTGTGGTATTTTTGGGTCTCCATGCATCATGACAACCTTTCTTTTATTTTGGGGAAGAAGAGATAAAGGAAATATGGGCTATCAAAGAGTAACTAGAAACTATTTTTCTTTATTTTCTTTTCTCTCTTTTTTCTGAACGGGGATCTAAGATTTTCCCGTTATCTAAAAAAAAGGAATGCCCCTTGGCATAGCTGCTCTTCTTTTTTTTCTCTTCTTTTTTTTCTTCTTTTTTCTCTTTTTTTTTTTTTTTTTTGAACGGGGATCTACTATTTCCCGTTTGTCTACAAGATTGGAAAATCTAAAACTTATTTCACCCTCTTTTTTTCTTTTCTTTCTATCTCTTTTTTTTTCAACTAAAAATATAGCCCATAACTTATTGCTTGGAAAAGGATGAGAGAGATGTCATGATGGAATGCATGGAGAATTTTTGGCAATCTAAAAGAGGGGTGCGCGATCCTCGAGTAAGGGTCGGCACTTTTATTTGGTGGAATGGTGCGCAATTCTCGGTGTAAGAATTGGCATTCGGGTGAAAGGGGTGCATGTTGTGCGCAACTCTCGGTGTGAGAGTCGGCAATTATTTGGTGGGTGCAAGTGAATCTCAACCATATGTGTAAGACCCAAATCTAGGTTAGGTTCAAACCGTGACAAGGCCCAACAATTGATAATAAGCATACGACAAAGGGTTTTGTAAACTTGTAGAGAAGCATGGCGTATTTGGCCTTGGTGGGTATTTCACGATCATTGAGGAACTATTGTTTTGAAATGTTTGAAATAAAACTCCGGACGTCAGGTTTTCTCAAGGGGACAAAGTCATTCTTTGTGGTCTATGTCACTATATCATATCGCGCAATAACCTAGACTAGAGCAATTGTATGCAACCCACTAAATCAAGTTTCTAGAGTATGATAATGTAAAGCACCCAAATATTAGAGAAAACTCCATTTTAAATTAAGTACAAGAGAGACATAAAACAGAGCAACTATTCATCATATCAACATGGGTAGAACTAAACATTTCATGGCACATATATAGAGTGGAATTATTTTTTTTTTGATTTTCAATGCAAGATAAGAAACTTGAATTTAAACATGCTAAAAAGAAAATAAAATTGCTGGAATTTAAATATGCAATGCAGGTACCTTATGTGGGGTCCCTCCCCCAAGCTAGCTCTTTACTTACCATTAGCCTGGAATGCCGCTAGCTGGTGCATGCTATGGCCTGATTCTCGGTTCATGGCCTCCTTTGAGCATGCTAGGAAGATCCCCTCCCCCAAGCTTGTCTTGTGGTGACATCGAGATAACAGGACAACATACTTGAGGTTTGAAAGGTTTATTAAATTATTATTTTTTTAGTTCACCAAACAAAACTTTATCTCCATTGTCATCTCGAAGACTTACCCTCATAAGATCTATAAATTCCTGCAGGGGTTAGTCCATATGATCAACCAAACTCTACACTAGAAGCTTTGGTTCAATAATCAAACTCGACTCCATGTCTTGTTTGATTAAGGTAGGCATAGCTAACCCAAGCACCATGCTTGATCTAGCAAGCCTATGGGAGTATGATCATTATGAATGACCAAAACTTCCAAACCAAAACATGCAAAAGATAGAAACCGGAGGCATGAAAAAAATAAGATTCATCCAAAGGAGACAAAGGCATTGCACAGTGAACAAGATAACCAATTTTTTTTTTTTTTAAAGAATGTTCAACCAACTTTTATTCAAACTCAAACAAGGCTAGAAAGATCATGCCTTGCTTTGTCTCCAACATGGATTACTTCCATTGTTTATGACAACAACTCTAAGCTCATTAATCAAATTTCAACACCGAGTCAAAATTTGATTAAAGAAGGCTATTTTAATCTAAGCACCATGCTTAAATCAAAAAGGCCTATAGATGTATCTCGAGAATACATCAAAACTAGAGCATTATCATAAACAAAGAAAGCAAAACTTTTATATCTATAGAGACAAAAGTGAGTAAATGAGTTGGTGAACATCACCTTTGCATACCTGAGAGTTTTTTACCTGCAACATTATGGATGTAACGACAAAGTTGTTGCTGCGGTTGGCATGATGGCTTTTGCCCAGGCGAACCTCAAGACCAGGCCACACAGCTCAACATGTATGGGCCATGGGTCTTGACTGTTGTAGCAAAGGCTTGGAGGTGAGCCCTTCTTGCTTGTCGAAGCAATGTTGGATGGAGTTGGGAAGCCCAAAGGTGTTTCTCTTTGGTTATGTGGGGCCATCCTTCTCCTTCTCTCCTCCCATTTTTTTTATATTCTTTTTTTCCCTTTTTCAAACATGATTTTTTTTCAACACCCTTTTCTTTCATCATTTTTTTTGCATCATTTTTTTCTTTTTTTTTTTCTAGCACTCCTTTTTTTTTCTTCTCGCTTCTTTTTTTCTCTTTTTTTTTCAAGCAAGGTAGAGCCAACATCTCTATTTCTTTTTTTAACCAATATGGCCTTATAGTGGGACTCATCCTCCGCCACACTTAGACTTTTGTGAAAAAGTCAAGTATGTAGAGACTGGACCACCAAAGGCATCAAAGTGTTTATCTGATGTGACTCTTGTATCTTCATGTACCATATGCCCCTTGTTCTTCTTAATCTCCACCTGAAATGGTTAGTGACCAAGAATACCCGAAGGTGCATACTAACTTGAAAAACATTCCCTTGCCTTATTGGTAAAAGAAAAGATTTTTTTCGATAATCCGGGGTACCTCCGGCAAAGTGCTTGCTTTAGGGTCATAAGCTTGACCGCCAAAAATTCGGACGAAGTTTGTAGCCAGAAGCTATGATTGGCTTCCATTGATATGGCTCAAGAACTTGTCCAAAAAAGGAGATTTTTTTTTGGCTTGGTATAATTATTCAAAGGTCACATGTAGCATTTTCGAAACAGTGATCAAACATGTCGTTCAATCAAAGTAGGCAATTTAACCTAAGCTCCATGCTTAATTTAAAGAGCCTATGAAGATATGATGTTGCAACAACCACACTTCAAACCGAAACATGCTTCATGCAAAACTCGAATACAAACCAAGTTTTTAATAAATATTATATTTTTTTTGAAAATAGTTTTATAAAATTAAATTTAGTTATAAATTTTTTTCTAAAACAAAATATTATAAGGTAACAAAACAAATAGTTTTTTTCTTGTAAGATAGTTTTATAAAATATTTTTTTGATAAAGAAAAATTATTTTTTTTCTCGTTATGATCAATGGCTACAACACAAGCAAGCTAACATGAACATGTCCTAATAAATTCTTTTAACCAACGCCTTCCGTGCAACGGCGCCGAAATGCTTGTTGGCGTTTCTTAACGTCATCACTAGAATTAGCAACGCGCCAAGAAACGCCGGTTGGTATTCCGCAACGACAGAACAAGTCCGCAAGCGCACGAAAATACCATTGTAGCATTTCACCCGGAGGTATTCGGTGGTATCGTTATTTATATTTCCCAAAGGAAGGCATGGTATAAAAGACTCCAATATGGACATGGACAAGATAACAAGATTGCATAATAGACCAATGCTCATAACAAAGGTAACAAAGGTTTTGTATAAGGATAATCGACACACACACTCGAGCCAACTCAAGGATAGAGTAAAAGAAAGAACAAAGAAACCTAGACGGAGCGAGCATTCCTAAACAACTGAGTCAGGACAACGGACAATCACACAAACACATGATTGTTAGTGAGGTTCTAAGTTAAGATAGCCTGGCCACTATTAGCTTACTTCGGGCACCGGATCGCACCTGGTCTGCCAAGTGATGCCGGCCTGTAGCTCTACGCCGTAGCCGGACGTGGGGGATTACAAGGGACGGACAGGGCTGTCACCACCTGCCGCCTACCACCTCAACCGTGGACTACGAGGCAAACGAAGGTAGGTCCTAGCCTAGACACCACGTCTATGCCAGTTGCTACAACTCTAGCGGTGATCAGGAGCTCCCGTCTCTATCAGGGGTCCTCATACTAGAGCTTCCGCCACGGGGACGAACGACGAACCCGCAAGCCAACATTGACCAAGACTACAATAAGATAGACCTCAACATCACAACCTAGCCCTAGGTCTAAACATGCATGCACTAGTGTTAGACATTAGGTTCTATATGATAAGATCAAGACATGAAAACTATATTCTAGTTCATATGCCAAGATCATATCATAAGAACTATGCTCTAGTTCTACGACACAACTATACTAATAGAACTAAGAACAAGAACAAGATCATCTAGAACAAGAACATAGGAACAACTAAGAACAAGAACATAAGAACGAGAACATAAGTGAAACCTTGATATTATTCATACCGAGATTCCCCCTAGAGGTTCAAGCTCTCCAACGAGGCTTGCCTTGCTCCACTACATAACTAAAACTACTAAAGAAGAAGATACAAGTGGAGGGAGAGAGGCTCTAATGTGGTGTGTCCCTAGGAGGGGTAATGGCCCTCCTTTTATAGGTGAGGTCGAGGGGGCTCTTTGGAAAAGAGCCATCCCTACATGGAAGGGACCAAACCGACCTCAAAGAGGCGGTTTCACACCTCCCATGTAGGAATCACCACTGAAACCGCCCTCAGCTTGCCGTCATGGACCGACTGGCCAAAGTTGGGCCCGTTTGGCGCCAGGACAGGTGCGCCCGTGCCTTGAGCGCGCTCGCGCCCAATATGGGCCCGCTGGGCCTCTGCTTTCACCAGCAGTGTGTGGGCCTTTCAGCTGGCTTCGAATCGGCTGGTCATTTGCCCAAATCGGAGTCCGGATGTATCCGTGGCGCCCAATTAACTGAGACATGGTCGTGCAGCCAAAGATAGAATTGGTCTAGACTTTGGCCCTTCACCTCATGGGTTCATCTTGGACACTTGCACCCATGTTTGGATCTCCGGCACTCTCGTAAGAGGGTTTGGCCTAGTTTTGGTCTATATTTGTCATTTGCTCTCCCTCTTTGGTTTTACGCTTTTCCGAAAGGCGCATTTCTTCATACAATTCCATGCACTTGGTGTATATTCCTGCAAAGTGTTACATCTTCCAGGTACATGTGGAATTGGGTTAATAGTAAAGATATATGTGCAATGAAATATTTATTTCTCCCAACATGATCTATAATTGGCGGGTAAAAATCGGAGTTAAGGACCGCCAACGGTGGTCGAGAAAGACATGATGGCTTATTGCTTAAAAATGGTTTTGTAATGAAGTAACGGGGACACAAAGGAAAAAGCGAAACATATATATTATTGATTGATAATAAATTGATTACATGAGTAAGATACATATCTTTTTATGATGACTATCACGCATAGAATCGGATCAGCTGCTCTATGTGCCAAGAGTTAAGGACGTCTCTTCGCGGGTCGTTGAGTGTGCAGAGCCTATAAGAGGTCGGCCTAGTGATGCCTTGATGTGCCCTTCCAATGAGAAGAAAGCTTATGAAGGTCGTCAGTTTTCTGTATGCACTTGAGGACCATGTCACCGACCACAAAAAGTCACTCCCGAACGTTACGATTGTAGTAACAGCGCACGAAGGCCAAATATTTGGCAGTCCAAGCACATGTGTCTAGTTGGCGCTCCTCAGCGGCGTTGGCACCGATCTCTCTAGACTAGTCGGATGTGTCCTCATCATGGTTTTCGACCCGGGGTGATTGAAAAGCAACCTCATCGGGTAGTACCGCTTCGGATCCAAATATCATGAAGTAGGGAGAGACACCAGTATTGCGGCTGGGCTGTGTGCACAAACCCTAGATCACTACAGGGAGCTCCTTTAGCCATTGGCTAGGGTATGTATCGTTGTCATGGTATAAGCGTTTGTGCATTTGCACGCTCAACCTGCATGTTGGCTCGCGGATGGGCTATAGAGACATACTTGACCTTTATACTAAGGTCATCGCAGAAATCCCAAAACTCGCTTCGGTGAAAGTCGACCCAAGATTAGTAATGATACTATTGGGGACACCGAAATGATGGATTCCGTCGGTGAGCATTTCTACCTTTTTTTGCGCTGTTGCCTTGACTAAGGGCTTATACTTGATCTATTTGGAGAATTTGTCTATAAGGACATAGATGTAGCAAAAATAGCCTGGTGCCTTTTTGAATGGCCCGATCATGTCCAATCCCTAGCATGAGAAAGGCCATGAGGCCAGGATTTCTTGGAGCTCATGTGCGGGGACATGAATCTGTTTTAAAAGAAATTGACAACCTTTGCAATAGCGGACCAATTTTTTGACGTCGGCGACTGCAGTTGGCCAGTAAAAACCTGCTCAGAAGGCTTTTCTGACCAGGGTCCCAGACACCGCATGGTTGCCACATGTTCCTACATGGATGCGCAAAAGTAGCTCCTCGCCTTCCTCGTATGTGATGCACTATTGAAGGACTTGCCCGCTTGCATTTTTGCACATGAGCTACCCATCAACAGGCACATAATGTTTGCTGCATTGGATGAGGTGCTCTTTTTCAGTCCTGTCCTCGGATACATCTTTGTCGATGAGGTAGTGGATGAATGGTATTCTCCAATCAGGCTTGGGTACCTTGGGCTGCTCGGCTGACTAGTCAGCTGCTGGATCATTGTCCGAGCTCAGTCTTGCCGGGGCTCAGCTGGACTCTAGTCGTCCTGGATGGCTTGTTTGCCAGAGCGTGTGACTGGCACTGAAACTTGAAAAGGAGCCGGCAGTATGGTGGCAATGGTGTCGTCGGCCTCATGTCAGAGATGCACAAATTAGGCTGCTAACTGCTCAGTCGTGCTCTTCACGGCCTTCGGATTTGTGATTGGATCCGAAGGGGATGTTTGCGTGGCCAGTAGTGGGTTGGTTGCTGGTGGCTCTTGAGCG
Organism: Themeda triandra; assembly: GCA_018135685.1. Classification (NCBI taxonomy): domain Eukaryota; kingdom Viridiplantae; phylum Streptophyta; class Magnoliopsida; order Poales; family Poaceae; genus Themeda; species Themeda triandra. The sequence goes on from JAENPR010000790.1 coordinate 27,577, forward strand.
ATAGAAGGCTCGAGCAAATCTTGAACAAAGACACTGTGAGGTATCTCTGCTCGGGTTGATCCTAACTTGGACAACTCGTCGGGAAACTTGTTCTCTCCACGAGGGACATGGATGAACTCGAGGCCATAGAATTTGTTTTCCAGCTTACGGATCTCAGCAACATAAGTGTCCATCATGTCGCTGTTGCAGTCCCATTCTTTGTTGACTTATCAGATGACTAGGGCTGAATCACCATACACGAGCATTCATTTGATGTCCAGGTCCACAGCAATGTGGAGGCTGCGGAGTGTAGCTTCATATTCTGCCACGTTGTTGGAGGCCTTGAAGTGGATACGTAGGACGTATCTCAACTTGTCCCCCGAGGGGGCCTGGAAAAATACTCCTGTTCCCACACCATCGATGTTGAGGGAGCCGTCAAAGTACATATTCTAGTGCTCGGCGTCCTTCTTAGAGGGCGGCAGGGTCATGTCCGACCACTCGACTATGAAGTCGACCAGGACCTGAGACTTGAGTGCATTGCAGCTTTGGAAGCCCAGCGCCAAAGTGCTCAGCTCAAGCGCCCATTTTATGATACGGCCACTGGCATCCTTGTTACATAGTATGTCACCGAGAGCGTGCTCTGTAACCACCGTGATAGAAAAAGCATGGAAATACTGCAGAAGTTTTCTCTTGGTGATTAGGATTGTGTAAAGTAACTTCTGAATGTGTGGATACCTTTGCTTTGATTCATTGAGCACTTCACTAACGTAGTAGATGGGGCGCTGGACGTCGTATGCATGACCTGGTTCTTCTCACTCAACAACCATGATGGTACTTACAACACAATTAGTAGCGGCGATGTAGAGCAGTAGCTGCTCGTCGTCTTTAGGAGCCGTGAGGACCAAAGGAGATGTTAGGTACTGCTTGAGCTCAATAAAAGCAGTATCAGCCTCATCTGACCACTCGAACTTCTCCTTGGCTTTCATAAGTTTGAAGAAGGGTAGGCCCTTTTCGCCGAGCCATGATATGAAATGGCTCCAGGCTGCCATGCACCCTGTCAACTTTTGAATGTCCTTGACACAATTGGGACATGCCATTTTCAGGACTACCTCAACTTTTTTAGGGTTCGGGCATATGCCATCTTGGCTAACCATGTTGCCGAGTAGTATCCTAGAGGGGATGCTAAAAACACACTTTTGTGGATTGAGTTTCCATTGGAACTCGTTGAGGGCCTTGAAGGTCCGCTCAAGGTCGGCAACCAGTGTGGATGCTTCCCTTGTTTTAACCACAACATCATCGACATAAGCCTTGACAAGTTTGTCTTTTATCTCATCTAGGAGGCATGCCTAGATAGCTCATTGGTAGGTGGCGCTAGCGTTTTTGAGGCCAAACAACATAGTCGTATAGCAATATGCACCGAAAGATGTGATGAAGGACGTTTTGATCTGATCGTCAACAGCAAGGGCTATCTGGTGATAACCCGAGTAGCAGTCTAGGTAAGAGAGCGGTTTGCAACCCACGGTAGAGTCTACGACCTCGTCGATGTGAGGGAGAGTAAAGGGGTCTTTAGGGCAGTGTTTGTTGAGATCGGTATAATCAACGCACATTCTCCATTCACCATTTTTCTTTTTTAAAGAACTGGATTGGATAACCAGTTCAGATTGTACACTTCTTTGATAAAACTAGCTGCTAGGAGCTTGGTTACTTCTGCTCTAATCACCTTCTTCCTATTGTGAGCGAACCGTTGTAGCTTCTACTTGATTGGTTTGGCGGTCTTCAAGACATTAAGGAAGTGCTTGATCCGGTCCCTGGGTACACCAGGCATGTCCATAGGTTTCCAAGCGAACATGCTGATGTTTTCCTGTAGGAACTGGACGAGCGCATCTTCCTATTTGCTGCTGAGGTCGACCTCGACTAGGGCCGTCTTGGTCTTGTCATCGGGGACCAGCTCACTTGCTCTTCTGAGTGAAGCGCTTGGCCTGCTTGACCAGGATCTGGAGGTTGGCTTGCGACATTGTCTTGGCTTCCAGGCATGTCTGCTCCATGTGGCTTTTGAGGTCAGCGAGCTCTGCGGCGGCGTAGGCATTGGTCTCACAAGCATGAGCCATGAGAACATTGCCGTGAAGGGAAAGGATTCTCTTTGAGGTTGGCATCTTGAGGACAAGGTAGCCATAGTGGGGGACCACCATGAACTTGGCGATGCCCAGCATGCCAAGGATGGCATGGTAGATTCCTTCAAAGTCTGCTACGATGAAGTTGACGTAGTTGACTCTGAAGTGCTACTTGGTTCTGAACTGGACGGGTAGAGAAATTTGCCCGAGGGGCATGGATGGGTTGCCCGGCATGATGCCTCAAAAAGGTGAGTCATAGGACTCAAGGTCTTTGACCTTGAGTCCGAGCTCGTTGAACGCCTGAAGGAAGAGTATATTCAGGGTGTTGCCTCCATCAATTAGCACCCATTCCATCTGGACCTTGTTGATGACGGGGTTGAGGACCAGTGGAAACCAGCCAGTGTTAGGGATGTTAGCCCACATATCAGCTTTGACGTCAACGTCGAGGCCATCGGACTCAGTGATGGCCATGATCTGGCACTTTAGGAGATTCTTGTCGCGCATGTTCTCCAGCCTCGCCTTGCCACCAAAGATCATGGCGGCGAGGTTTTTGATGGCTCATTGTAGACGTGGCGTTGATCTTTGTCAGGCTCATTGTCGTCGAACTTGTCATCGCTGTCGGCCCTCTTTACCTTAGCTTGCTTTCCCGTGTGCTGCTTCTTGAAGGCCCCCTTGTTGAATATTGCAGTGAAGCCTCTGCATTCACCAAAAGTATGACCTTTGTTAGGGTGGCAAGGACAGTCCTGGTTGAGGATCCTATCATATTCCTTATCGTGATCCCGCTTCTTGTCCTTGCCAGGGTTGACAGTGTGGATGTTTTTGGTTGCTGTGATTGCACCTGTTGTTGTTGTTGTTCCCGTTGCTATTGCCATTATATCACTAGTGGCCGCGCTGCCGATCATCGTCATGGAGGTCATTTCGGGGGCCATCGTGGCAGTCATCATCATGGCGATCATTACGGCGATCGTTCTGGCGGTCGCGGCGATCGTTATCCCGATCACGGTCGTCATCATGGTGGTAGGCTCAGTTGGAGAGCCCGGTGTTGGGGAACTGTTGCATGGCATCGTCAACCCGCACGAATTCTTGGGTGATCCAGAACACTCCTCCACTGATTGGGGCTGATGCCGGAGCAGTTCTTTGCGAGGGTCGACGTTGCTCGGCTGGCGTAGCACTTGAACAAACAGGGAGATGACCTTGACTAGAGTTATGTCTGGGATTGTGGTCTAGACCTTTGAGAAATGGTGGATATAGTGGCGCAGCGGCTCATTGGGGTAGTCATAGATTTGGGCCAGGTCATACTTCGTATCCGGCTGCTGGCATGTGGGCTTGAAGTTCTCGATGAACATAAGCCGGAGCCGTGCCCAACTGTGCATGGAGCCCTCGCATTGTCTTAGCAGCCATTGATTTGGTGAGCCATCTAAGATGATTGGCAAGTAGTTTGCCATGATGTATTCATCACCTTCGGCAGCTCGGACAACCACCTCGTATAGCATGATCCACTACTCAGGGTCAACCTTGCCATTGTAGGCTTTGAAATTGCTGATCCTAAAGTTCCTGGGCCAAATGACTGCGTGGAGGTTGGCTGAGAAAGGCTTGGGACCGGATACGTCCATCGAAGCTCGGTAATGATCATTGATGACATCATGAACATTGCGATCATCGTCTTGCTCCACCTCTTGCTCACGGTACCGGCCACCGCGATTGATGTTTCTATTGCCGCCATCGTTCCCTCCGCGTCGACGGAACCCTCGGTTTGGGCTACGAGGAGGATTGCCCTGATTTTGGCTGTGTGGTAGGTTGTCATGGCTTTCACGATCATTGTCATTGCTATTTTCACCTCCGCCTTCTCGTGAGTTATCTCCTCGATCGCCGGCTGCGGGCAGATGCACTTGGAGCCTGCTGGTCACGCATGAGCATGACTTGCATTTTGGCTGCCGTGAGGAGGTCAAATGCCTCTTCTAACTGGGGTCATTGGTATGTTGGTGGCCTTCGGCTGGTGGATCGACACGGTGATGTTGGCGCTGGGTGTCCTGTGAATGTGTCGATCGCCGACCAGATCAAACTCATCCGCAAGGTTGTGGTGGAGTCTGCATTGCTCGGCTAAGAGTCTGCGTTGCTCTGTGGAAGCCTCTTGCCTTTGTCATTTGGCTGCTTTGTTGGCACGACAAACATCATGACCTACATTGTGAGCCTCCCTGTCCTGCTTTTGTTCCGCTGTTTCACCGGCCACCGTTGGCTCGTTGTCACTGATGGTGAAGATAGCGCCACAGATGGCCGAGAGGAACGGTGGGAATTCTTGGAGCTAGGTTGCGGGTGGTGTTTGATTCTAAACCTTAGATTGGATCTCCGTGGGTTCCTCTGGTTGGACCTCAGTTTGGATCTCCATGGGGTCCTCTGGTCGGACCACTTGTTGGATGTCCATGGGGTCCTCTGGTCGGGAGCTTGTCTAGATTGGATCTTGTCATCTTCGGGGTTAGAAAAGACCACGGTGTTAAGGGACCTAGAGAGACATGATATGTCTGGAGTCCCCTCGTGGGCATCTTTAGTGTCCAGCGATGAGGCTTCGAAGAGTTCTTCGATGTGTACGTGATTGACGATGTGCCTGGGTGGTCCATCTAGGCGAAACCAGACGAGCTTTGGATTTTGAGCTAGGCGGCGCTGAGCTCGACCCGTGATCAGATCTTGGAAGTATTTGGCGTAGGATGCCACCAAGTTGCATAGCCCATAAAGATATGGTGATGCGGATTGTTGGCATTTCTTAGCGCAATCACTAAGAATAGGGTAGGAACCTATCCCCGGCAACGGCGCCAGAAATGCTTGTTGGCATTTCTTAACATTGTTACTAGAATTAACAACGTCGCCAAGAAATACCTCAATGATAGTTCTGTTTGTTTACAGAATGAATCCGCAAGCGCACGGAATTATCGTTGTAGCACTTCACCCGGGAGTATTCGGGTATCGTTCATTTATAATTTCCCGTAGGAAGGCATGATGTAAGAGTCTATAGTAGGAACATGGATGTATGATAGACCACTACTCGATACAGGGACAAATCATGATAGTTTGTGATAGTGCGACACACACTTGGGCCAACCCCAAGGATAAAAAGGAAACAAAGAATGAAAGAATATTCCTAAGTGGAGCAGGCGTTCTAATATAGCCGTGCAAAGAACCAGTCAATGACCACACAACATATATGACTGTAATTAGAATTGAGCATGAGATAGACAGGGAGACCGCGACAACTGGTCTGCCAGTCGATGGCGGCATTTACGAACTCCTACACGACATACGAATGTGGGGGATTACAAAGGACGGACAGGGCTGTCACCACCTGCCGCCTACCACCTCAACCGTGGCATGCCGTCATATCCGAAGGCCCCCTCGCATCCGGACACGACGTCCGCATACTAAGGAACTACCTATGACCCCATGGACTCCCACCCTACGGATGGACGAGCTAGACATAGGCAAACCCGAAAGTACAATGAACCGTCATCTCTACTCCGTCATATACAAGTGTTGCATGAATGATTGAGCATAAAGTTGCACATGTTAAGATTATGACATTTGGACTATATACTAGTTCATATATCAAGATCATAACATGATAACAACTATACTCTAGTTCATATGCAATGCAATATAAAAGATAGGAGAACTTGAATATGGAAGAACTCTTCATAGTAATCTTACCAAGACTTGATCTTTCTTCCAAGGAGACAAGCTCTCCAAGTAGCTTTGCCTTACTCCAAAGTACTACTAATACGAAACTACTACTAAGGCTAAGTACTACAAGAGAGGAGGTGGAGAGGAAGCTCCAAATGAGGTGTGTGTAAGGTGGGAGACTCTCCTCCTCTTTTATAGGGCGTGGAAGGCGGTTCGGGGCACTATCATCAAAAGCACCAGCGGGACCGCCTTCTCCACATGGAAAGAGGACGAACCGCCTTTGGTTGGGCCCGCGCCACCTCAGGACAGGCGCGCCCGCGCCTTGGGCGCGTGCGCGCCCATTGTGGGCCTGCTGGGCCTCTGTTTTGCCACCAGTGTGTGGGCCTTTCAGCTGGCTTCGAATCAGCTGGTCATTCGTCCAATTCGGAGTCCGGATGCATCCATGGCGCCCAATTTACTGAGACATGGTCCTGCAGCCCAAGATAGAATTGGTCTAGACTTTGGCCCTTCACCTCATGGGTTCATCTTGGATACTTGCACCCATGTTTGGATCTCCGGCACTCTGGTAAGAGGGTTTGTCGTAGTTTGGTCTAGATTTGTCATTTGCTCTCTCTCTTTGGCTTTACACTTTTTCGAAAGGCGCATTTCTTTATACAATTCCATGCACTTGGTGTATATTCCTGCAAAGTGTTACAACTTCCAAGTACATGTGGAATTGGGTTAGTAGCAAAGGTATATGTGTATAAAAATATATAATTCTCCCTTTTTCATCTTAAATTGGCGGTTATAAATCGGAGTTAAGGACCGCCAACACGGATGCTAGGTCGCAGATGTCATATCTTACTGGTCTTTGACCAGCTACCAATTGGGGTTGGCGACGGCTGTTAAGCTGTGCAACCGAGAGGGTTCCGACCAGATCTGAATCTGGGAGATTTTGGTCATCAGCGTGGGGCGAGCGCTCGTGATGACGGTGACAAATGGTGGTGAACCCGTCCTCCCTGAGTTGAGATCAAATAGATTCAACCAGGGATAAGGTTTCGACCAGACCCTCACCATGCCGATCGATTGTGTCGATCAGGTCTGAGTTGTCGATGCGCCTCCCCTAGTAACGGGGAAGTGGTGGTCGGTCCACTGGTGACACAGATCTTAAGATTGATCTTGGGACTGGGTCGACCAGCGGTGCTATCGGGGAAGATGCTGATACAGTAACTGGTGGTGCCGCCTCTATGACCTTGGCCGGGGTCTCAGCGCTGGCGGTCCAGGTGAACGCTCCGATGGTGAGGGTCGGGCTGGCCTCGAACTTCATGGATGAAGTGAAGGAAACCATCTTGCTCGCCTCGAAATCTCCTTGCACACCCTCTACCTGGCGCACCACTGTCGATGAAATATCGGCGACAGTCTACCAAGGGTATACCCAAGATAGTAAATGAGCGGTGGAGGTGCGCAGAGACTATAAGCTAGACATTGAATAGAGGGCAAAGACACTGAGGTTTACCCAGGTTCAGGCCACAAGGATGTGTAATACCCTAGTCCTGCTCTCTGTTATGGATTGAGTTGAGTTTGAGAAGGGTCCCTGCCGCCTTATATAGCTGGGGGGCAAGGTTACAGATCCAAAGATCTAGATCAAGTTGGTTACAAATATACGTATCTGCTAATGATACGATAGTTTCCTAATCGACTAAGCTTCCTTGATCACCAAGTTGCTTGATTCCGTCTACCTAGGACTCCGACCAGGTCTGGAGGCCCAATCGGTCTTGATCTTGTGGGCTGGTCCACTCTATCCGACCAGGCCCAAGGTTGGCCGTAGGGGTATATGGGTCTATACCCCTACAGGCTCCAGGTTCATTGTACCAAGAACTGATGTTATGAGGTCAGTTTGGACCCTTCCATATGGGGATGACCCTTTTACATAGAGCCCCCTCCTCTCCACCTATAAATAGAGGGGTCCTTCCCTCTTATGACACACCACAAGGAAGAGCTCCATCTCCAAAGTTCTAAGATGTAGAGTAGCACTAGCCTAGTTGGGAGTGAGGGAGAGGAAAGCTCAAGTTTCAGAGTAGTCCTTGAAAGTCTGGCACTTCTTGTATTGGTCCTCTGTAAGGCTTAAGTACTTTCAATATATCTATCTTCTCTACATTACTAAGTTGCCCTTATAGTTATCTAGTCTTGCCTTAGTTCTTTAGCTGAGTGTGGTATAGTGGTTCATGCTTTGGCATGGGATCTCCGTTCGACCGAATGCTCTAGTCATCATATGTGGCTAGAGTAGTAACCGCTAGTGTAGACATGGTGTCTGGGCTAGGGTGTTACCTGAGTTTGCACCCAACCCCACAGATAGTTGTGGTAGCCCCGGGGGTGATAGCTCTGACCAGGCCTTTGTATTCTACCACGTTTGGGTTGGTGTTTTATAGAGCTTTTGGCTGCCTAACCCCAGTTACCCCTTCCCAGTCTTTTTGAGAATCGAAAAGGAACAGCTGCTCTGAAGTGCCATGGTGTGACCGCTATGTTTGATCATCACTTAGTTATCCCTTTGGTGTGCACTAGAATAGAAGCACAGTAATGGAGAAGGAAGAATCTTGACCTCTCCCGTTGACCTCCCAGCTTAGACTATCTGCTCTGCTGTCTTATCTAGGGTTCTCCTGTGTGTAATTTATCCAAACACCAATCTTTGTCTTTTACCCACTTTAGCCTAGTCGGTACACTAGCTAGCAGATACATGATGGTATTTATCAACTTCTTTACCCATTGCTTCCCTGAGGATAAATACGATACCCTGGAATACTCTTAGGTGAAAGCTACAACAGTACCCGTGTGCTTGCAGATTTCTCTATTTGCGTTAACATATACCAATTGGCTTTTTGGCGCCATTATCAGGAATGGACTTAAAACCTCCATACTTGGTGATTGCGCTAAGAAATGCCAACAGCTTCACAAACTAACAGAGCTACTATCCTTTCTTTGTGTGAACACCATGTGATCAGACTGTCATTCAAATAGAAAGCCATTCCCCCAGTGCTCCTTCTATATTCTAAATCTCCTGCTAGATCACTATCTGAGTACCCTACCAGCCTTTCATCTTTCTCTTCCCTGGTATACACCACTCCATAGTTCAATGTACCCTTCAGGTACCTAAGGATTTTGTTGGCAAATCCTATGCCTAACAGATATAATCCGCAAGCGTATGGATGCCGATGTAGCTTTCACCCAGGAGTATTCCAAGGTATCGTATTTATCCACAGGGAACGTGAAGTGTTCTAATCTAAAGCCAGGTAGTCCAAGAGTGGTGATGGAAAGATAGATAGGTTCTTGGATAGTGGAGCTAAGGTACTATAGATAAGCGAGCAAAGAGCGATCACTAAAGTCTCTACTTCGGCGCGCTCGGGACCACCCTACTCAAAAGAGCGAGCCGCCCACTCCTAGGTCCTACGGAGCGTAACTAACGTGGTGGAATACGTAGATCGGACGGGGTTGTCACCACCGCCGACTACCACTACGATCCGTTGAACCGAATGCGCACCGGGTAATTACTAGCCTAGACCCCACGTCCACACTAATAATTACTACCTTGCTTACTATAGATAAGCAAGGCACTCACACAATATATACTAGGCAATAAATAAATACCGAATAGTAAATACTAAGTAGCAAGCAAGGAACCAAGATAAATACTTTAATAATAACTGAATGCTCAAATAAATATTCGCACCTTAGCCAAACTTACGTAACCCGGAGAGGAAGAAGGCGAAGAGACTCCGATTGCACCGGATCTTCTCCCGAACTCGCTCTCTACAACCGGAGGAGAGAAACCGCCGGAGGGACACTACTACTAAAATGAGAGAGTGTAGCTTTATGTAGAATGTAGGTGTAGTAGGTGTGTGTGTTACAAGTGAGGGAGAGGGGTATTTATAGTGGAGAGGTGGAGTAGGTGGAGTAGGGGCTACTCCACCGCCACATCATTGATCCGTGTGCCCCTCCACCATGCGTCGTTGGATCCACCGACCTCCAAACCGACTTGAATGGACATCAGGGATGAGCTGCCAACGTCGGTGGGATGCAACCGACCAAAGTTGGGCCCACATCCCAGGTCGGCCGACCTGGGTTTGACTGCCAGGTGGGCCCCACCAACTTTCTAGAAGATCCTGAGGTCGGTGGGATGCTTGGCAAGGTGAAACCTCACCAAAGTCCGGTCGGCCGACCGGGCTCCTATCACGTGGGCCCACCAGCCTTGCTCCACTGCTATCCCCACGTGTCATAGAGTGTGTCTCCCGGATTTGAGCTCATTTGGACTCCCGGGTTGCTTCCATGTGGACCTATGGATCCATGTGGTACAATATTGGACTTCGAGAGGGAGAACACTTGTGATCCAAAGGTGGCACTTGCTTGGGACTCGTATTGGGGTGACTCGGTGTTTCGGGCGGTGTTTGAGATGGTCCCAAAGCTAGGTCGGCCGACCTGCCTTTGGTGGAACCAAAGGGCCATCTTTTGGTTGCTTCACCATGCAATTCTAAGCACAATGGTGGTGTTGGACCCACAAATGTCAGGTCGGCCGACCTGACCATTATGCCCATCTTTTGCACACTATCTTCAGAGGCCATGGTATTGATGAATATGAAGTTGGTTTATCCATTGGCCATCTTGGTTGGTGGTTCTTTCTTCATTTGGAGCTTCCGGACACTGGAAAGTACCTGTTCTAAGTGCTGCATCCAAATACTGACATGTACATGTGGAACCAAGTTATTTGTACCTAAGTCACTACTTGTTTGGTGGTTTCCTTCCAGAATGAACACTTTGTTGACAGTTGTAATGGGGTAATAACAAGCAATATCTATCTTGTCAACAAGATCCCCAAGCTTAATTTTTGCTCGTCCCGAGCAAACAATCAGCTTGGCTTCGTGGATCGTGTGTTATCACTAATTTAACATCTCAATAGTACTAAGTGCACAACACGAACTTCTCTTTGAATGGAAAAATTAGCAATGCTAACACACCAATATTACTCTAGCACTCATGGGGCTTATGGCATTAACTTAGTCTTGGGATGTTGGTAGACGAACGGCTTTGACTAGAGTATCTACTTTTCTCATTCTTTTAGCAAGTTTCATGCCGAGGTTTTTGATAAGTTTTTCAAAAGAAGTCTTAATGTTCCTCAAATGGTTTCTCTCAAGTCACTCAAGTGGTGTATGAATCCTCACCAAGGCATATCATGTGTTTGCCTTTCAAAAACATCCTACCTCTAATAAGGCTTTATGTGAAGCTTAAGTAGGTATGTCAAGGAATAGCATACTTGCAATGCATATGTTGTCTAGTTAAGAAAAAACAAGATCTTGGACCACGTAAGAGACTCATCATACCCCGATCAAGATGTAAAATGGAATGAATGGAGTGAAGGAATGTAATGGATGGTAAGGTAATGGAAGAAAGGTGGATGTATGGTGGATGAGGTTGCTCCTTTATTTGATTCCATCTCTCTCTTTTTTTTTTTCTTTTTTTATTTTTTTTTTTTTTTTTTTCTTTTCTTTTTTTTTTTTCTTTTCTTTTTTTCTTTTCTTTTCTCTTTTTTTTTTGATCTATCTCAATAGATGCCTAGCCTTTTGGGGATGTGTCTCACCTAACAAATGATAATTGAGAGAGAATTTCTAACTTTGGAGCATGGAGCAACCTATATGATGGAAATGGTAAAGGTGCGTACTTCCAGTGTAGAAGCATCACAAGAATGGTGTATGGATGATGATGTGTGCTCTCGTGGTAGGAGTAGCATAACAATGGTGGTAAGATGCGTACTCCTGTGGTAGGAGTAGAAAAATAAAGGTGGTATGAGGATGCGTACTCCTGGGGTAGGAGTAGCATAAGAATGGTTGCGTACTTCCGGATTAGAAGTAGCATATTTGGTGGTATGTGGATCTTGATCTTAGGGGCATGAAAAACCTCTAACACAGGTTCTACAAGTCTTAACCAAACTCAATGCAAGCAAGTAGCTTATGTAGAAGGCTCTTTGGATATATAAGTATATATGGTCATGGTAGGAAATTCAACACCATTGAGGAACAATTAAGTTTTTCATTCATTTTTCAAAAGAAATTCTCTGGCAATCATGCGTGCTTAGAACAATAGTATAGAGCTCTTATATCAACTATATCATATCTCACAACAACTTAGACTTTGTTTTAGCACTTGCAACCCAGGGGAGAGAATCTCCCCCAAGCTTGGCTCTTGCTCACTGTGATGGCGGATAGAGCTGGAACCATGCGTTCCAATGGTGCGCATTCTCCACTTCTATCGCCTCCGTCTTTGGTTGGCACTTGCCCCGCCCCATGGGCAAGGAGTGCGCGCTCCTGAAGTGTGCTCATGACGGGGAGGCATTCCCATGGACCCAGTGTCCCTAGAATTTACCACTTCTTGCAGGTTATGAGGGACCAGCCTGCCCTGTGTGAGCAGCGTGAGCCATCCCTCATGTCACCTTGTCTGTCCCTGCAACATGGTGGATTCTTTTTGTCCAGTTAATGGTTAGTTTCCTTAGCGCATGCAGCCGATGTTTCTCACTAGGGAGAGGGACTTCGACCGTATGGCTAGGATAAAACATTTTGAGTCCACCCCTTGGACCTTTGATTGGTCCAAGAGTGTTGGGTCGGTGACTGTGGTGTGAGCAAAGCTACTTGAGCGAAGGGTGTAGAAGTTGTGCAACTCCTTTTGGGTCAGCAGGAGGCCTCTCCCATGCTCTTTGCTCTTGATGGAGAATGTATGGCATAAGTTGGTGATGCACTTCTTCTTCCTCCTCAATCCCATGGCTCTCTTCGTCGAGTGGTGAGAGCTATGGGAAGAACTTCACCCTTACCTTTCTTAAACCGAGAGCTGAGGTGCTTCTTCATCCTAACTACAAGTGAGGTAAACCAAGCTTCTCCTACTACTAATACGAAAGAGAGAAAAGGAAAATTTTTTTTTGGGTTTTTGGTTTTATAGCTACTACTAAGATAAGCTTGAGAAGAACTTGTAACACCAGAAACGATAATGTGAGCTCAAGATGGTTCTACCGGGTTTGGGTGTGAAACTAAGCTCACATTACAAAGGTAAGGATAGGGGAGAAAGGTAAGTGGAAATCCCCCAAGCTTGGGATCGCCGACCCCCTACTAAGCACTTTGAAATTGCTTTCAACTTGGGACAGGGAATCTTGCATCGTGTTTGCAAAAGTTTTCAAAAGATTGTCCAAGTGGGGGTCGACCGACCCCCTTCCTAGCCCTCTAGAACTTTAAATGAGTTGTATTGGTTGTCTGATAAAGAGAGGGCTAGGCATGGACCAAAAGTTTTGAAATTTTCTAGAGGTTCTCTTGTCTAGTGCTTTGTAACAGAGAAAAGTTGGATGGCAAAAGTGAGACATGTGCAAAGTGATTCCCATGGACCATGGGAGCACTCAAGCATGCCTTGGTGACCTCTTTGCGAGTTTGTGCTGGTGGCTTGGTCCCACGAGCATTTAGGATGCAAGAGGAGCATCCTATGCTAGAGTGATGAGCAAAGGGACCAACTCTTTTCAGACTTTTGCTAGTGTGTCATGCATAGGATTTCTAGATGTGGCAAATGGGAGACAACAGGTTGCTCAGGGGCACCATGATGGGATCGGCCGACCCCTACATGTGGGCCCCAGAGGCACAACAATGTTGCTCTTGAATCCTAGCGTCTAGCCAAAGTGAAATGAATGGCAATGGGTCCAATGGTGGGGTCGGCCGACCCCACCTTGGGTGGTCCACCAGCCTAAATTTCTCACTACAAGTTGTTCTCAAGATTTTATTACCTATGGCGTGTTAAGTTTAAATAAAAAGTGCGAAGTGAAAGTAACATGCTATCGAAAAGGGAAGAGTTAAAAAGTGAAAAGACTAGGCTATCTCCTAGCGGTGCTATTGTTTTAAGTCATAAGCTCGACTATGGCAATTTGCAAGAGTGGTGCTACTTCAACTACGAGACTTGCAAAACTTGTGGTGCATGAACACATCCATAACTATCCTTTTGAAGTGTTTGTGAGTTGCTAGCGAAGGATGGTTGTGTCTCGTGTAGGAGCAGAGAGGATGAGATGGTGACTTTGGAGAGTTCTCATATGAGCATGGATCCTCTAAATGCTCCAACGTGAAACCTCCATGCTCATTAGCACGATCTTCCTTTCCAAACTCCAAAGTAGATTCCTCATGAATTCCCATTGGCCAAGGTCTTGCCTCGTTGAACATGGTTGATTCAAGTCCGGCAGAGAGATCGGCATAACATCCTTCTTTATGTTGGAACTAGATTTGGACTCTACTTGTGTGGACGGTGTGGTCCAAATGGATATGTAATCCTTACCTATGGTCAACTCTAAAGATGAACTTCCTAGACCGTTTTGTATGATTGTCCTTCCAATGAATGTGAGATGAGGGGATAGTCCCTAAGGTCAAAGATGTGGAAATCTAGGTAGATTCTAAACCCATTTATCACAACGGAATGTCTCTAAGAACTCCTTCACAGTCAAGAACTTGACCGAAGGAAGTTCAAGAAGGCTTCATTTCGTTGTGGTAAATGTGCTAGAGAGGATTTGTCTAGGATGATGGATTTAGGAATGATGTTGATCCCAACGCTGGGTTCATAGCAAAACTCGCTAGAGATGCCCATGATGTTGCAATTTATCCTCCTAACACGATCAGGCAACTTGACGGTCTTGGCGAGCAATTTTGCCTTGTCCAACCACTCTTGACTTATAACGGCAAAGAGATCATCTACTTGTTCTAATCGTTGCCATTGGTCGAGTGGCACCCATGCCTTACGTGCTCTTCCTCTAGAAGATCTATTGATGAATTCCCATAGGAATGAGATTCATCATGGGGTGGAGCACTAGGGATTTTGTCGGGATCAAGGATAGGTTGGGGCTGCATCAAGAAAGGACACACGAGAAGAGTTGATTAATTTTGATTCAAACATTTGCGGCTCTTCTTCTAAGGGATCACCGAACACTTTTCCTTGAAAAGTTTCTTGTATCCCAAACTCCCCAAGAGTTCTCTCTGGGACCCATGAATTCGAGATGTCTTCCGAATCAGAATCGAAGAAAAGATCATACTCAAAATCAGCAGGGTAAACAAAAGGTCGAATTTCTTCTCCCTTTTGAGGATTTGGGATATGAGGTGTAGGCTCGAAGGCTGGTTCGTGGGATGTGTGAATTGTGGATTCAGCCATCGAAACACCTTCTTCGACCTCGTGGCGCCAGTGTGTGTGTTTCTCTTCCAATGGGTGGTTGTTGACACCTCTAACACCACTCACGCTAAGTTGTCATCCCTAGCATGGCGCCAGAAGTGTTGGTATAGAAACTGCTCCTCTAATCAAGAAAAATATGGGATCCGCAAGTGAACAGATAATACACCATCGTAGCATTTTACCAGGAAGTATTCCAGGTATCGTTATTTATATTTAGCTCAAAGGAAAGAACTACGGACTTAAACAATGAGATGAACTTGCTAAACACGACTACTTATGAGTGATTGATTACACTATCACATAATTTGGCGAGAGGGGTAAACCATGATAAATAAGGGAATATAAAGTAATAAGCTCGGGGTATAAATCACACGAGATTAGATATAGACTACTCACAAAGGTAGGTTGACATCGATTAGCACAAGAAATAGAAATCCTATGTAGGTTCTAATCTACTAAGTCATTCATCTACTCCAACTCTACACTATCATATACAGCACAAAAGACTTTTCATCTATGTATAAGGATCATTGCTATAACAAGCCAAGACATAGCAGGACTTACTACGCAACTTTGGTTCTACTAGACCTACCAACGGGGGATGGAATACAGAGGACTCAACGGAACTGTCACTTCCGCGATCTACCACACGACCCGGCCAATAGGGTGCATTTTTGTAAACGGCATCTAAGCACCATGCTTACATGAAATCTACCACCTAACCCCCGGGAAGAGAGCTAAGCGCTTTGCAAACATATACATAAACTTATTACCAATCATAACCATATCAAATGTAGAACTAGAATAAACTAGGAACATAATAAATAGAAACATAATGATATTTAGAATAAAGTCACAAGAATAGATACAAGATAATACCAATTCGATGATGAAGATCCGGAATTCCGAGCACAGCGCCCGATTCTTCCTCTATCTAGTCTAAACCTATATAGAACTTGAAGATCTAGAGTAGCTATTCTAATTCTCTCGGTGGAGATGTCTCTCTAAACCCCGGCTTTGCCGATGGCTACCTACGAATAATGAATTCTTGAATGAATTAGCTGTTCAGCCAGGGGGCCGGGGGCTCGAATATATAGCCCCCTAGGATGCACCACTGCCCATCGGATCAAACCGACCTAAACGGACGATAATTATTGCTCCTCAAGGTCGGTGGAGGCAAAGATCCGCGAGCCTCCACCCGATTGGTGGAGGTGGGCGTCGGCCGACCCACCCTAGGAGTCGGTGACCCACCACTCGCTGTGTGGGTCCCCGCTTCCGTGGTTTGCCTTCCGGAGTCTTCTAGAGTATACAATTTTACCCGTTCGGTCTTTTTCTCTATGTAATCATGACATGTGGGCCTCCTTGGATGTTTTCCGATAATCCCCTCGCGAAAACACATATTCACCAAAACTTGTGGAATCTCGCCGTTTAAACCCTAAGTCTATGGTGGTGAACAGATTATACCCCTCTTTCTCTCTCTCGATTGACATATAAAATTGATCATTAACAACCGTCACACAAACTCCCCCAAGCTTACCCTTTGCTCATCCCCGAGCAAATAGCTACGTAAGATGGATCGGGAGTTGCCGCAATGCTTTCATGCTTAACAAACACACATGCTCTAAACAAGAATTCATCCCGGACTAGAGTGAACTATCATAACTCCCAAACTTACTCATGTTTCCTTCAACCATGGGGCTTTTACCTGCACTTGGGTCTTGAGTAGTTGAAAGACAGAACAATTAAGTCAAGCACTGTTGTCTCATGCTCTGTTGTTCCACCTCTATTCTGGAGTTTTTACAAGATTTTCAATAAAACTCAAAGTTCCTTAATACAACCCTTTCAAGTCTCTCAATATGTGGTATTTTTGGATCCTCTCTAAGGCATTGAAAAGAGATATGCCTTTTCTCTTACTCTCAGAATATGTAGTATTTGTGGTTCAAGGCATTTATAGATGAGCCTTCACTCTCTCTCTCACCCTACTCTAATAAAGGCTTATATGGAGCTCATAGGTGTGGAGAACTAATGCATTGGCATGATCGAACCATGGATCCGAAGGAACTCAACATACAACCAATCGGTGTGTGCATGTGTGGTTTTATATGTGGATGATATAAAAAAATAGAGAGAAATATTTGTGGGAGGAGAAGGGGTGCACAAAGGAATTATCAATGCTCCTTTATTTGGACGAAACAACACTTGAACTTCTTGGAACTTTGAAAACTTGAACTTGGAAACTTGACAAAGACTGGGCTCATAAATCTTTTCTTTCTTTTTTTTTTTTTTTTACAATTCTTGCAGCCCAAAAAGGAATGAAATACTTCTTGAATGGAACACTTCTCAATCTTGACAACTTCACATCGGGGATAACAAATGATACTTGGAACATTGATCTTGGATAAATGGCTAGCAAAAATGAACAGGGGGATATTTTTGGGTGTTCACTCTCAGTGTAAGAGTAGAACAATTTCAATGAGTAATAATAGGCTTTATGTGGTGCGTACTTCCAGGGTAGAAGTAGCAGGGGTGCATGTGAGTGTGTGAAACCAGGATTTAGCTGTATGATGAGTTCATAAGGATACAACACAAAATCGACAAAGACGAGCCCTAAACAAATGAGGAGGCTTCCTATTCTAATGATCAAGTTTGGTTGTGGTAGGAATTTTAACTCTCTGTCATATAAGGAACTCATCATGAATCATTTATAATTTTCACAAACAAATCTCCGAATTTAGTGGCACTTTGGAACACAATGAACAAGAAAGCTCGGACTATTATCATATCATGTCCGTCAACTACCTAGACTTAGTTTAAGCATATGCTCCCACAGATTTCAGGTGTAGAGTAAATCCAGTTGTCAAACAAGTGTATCCAAATCTTGGGAGAACTCAAATTTAAAGCTAGGTACTTGCAAAGAATTAGAGCAGAGCAACTATTCATTATTTCCATCATACAATCCTCAAGTCTACACATTTTTATTTATAGCAAACTGAATTAAAAACAAACTTGCACACTCTTTTTATTTGGTTTTCATCTTAAGGCAAACTTAAAATGTAAACAAACATACTTAAAGAAAGCAAACCGAACAAACTTCTTGAAAAAGAAAGCAAATTTTTATTGGGTTTTTCTAGTTTTTCAGTTTTTTTTTCAATGCATAAAACAAACCAAAGAAAAATAAACAAACTGAAAACAAACAAACTGAAACAAAAGGAAAGAAATACTTATCTTGATAATGGGGGTCCTCCCCCAAGCTAACCTTGCGGCGGTGGTGGTGGATAGTGGATGTGCAACAGGTCCACCAAGCCATGCAAAGCATGGAAGCGGCTTCTTCCCGGTTCTCTTGAATGGTGCCTAGTGTCCGGGTGGTGTTCGGTTCCACGGAGCTGGTCATTCCACCTCCGATCATGGCGATTCGAGTGGCAGTGGTGTTGTCCGGAAGGCTACTTGTTCATCATAGTGCTGCTTTGGGTGAAAATGAAACCGGTGGCATCGAGTGGCGACGTGGCTCAAAGTCATGGTGGGGTTCTTCTTCTTCATCGGTGGTACCAAAGGGGTCATAAGAGTGTCTTGGTGGCCGTGAGGGTCCCGGCTCGATGGTCCCGGCTCGATGTTCCCTGGGGTGTTGTATGGTGGGTAGTAACCATAGAATGGTTGATGTGGTTGGCTTTGTGGTGGGTACACCCATGAGTTTAGTGAGTGGTGCCGAGGTACATTCCACTCATTGAACCGGCATGTGCTGGTTCTTCTCGGGCGGTTTGGGCACCACGCCAAACTGGTTCACAATTTCCCGTCACCCTCTCCGAACGAACTCTTCGAGGTGCTCTCTCATTCACCGGTTCTCGCCGCAACTCAACATGATAGTTTTGCACATGATACAAAGCCGGTTCGGGTTAGGTAACCGGATCGTAGCATCACCATATTTTGCATAATAAACATCATTCACTTTTTTCAGTAAGTGACCTTGGCCAAAAGTATAGAGGTCATAAAATTCTCTATGATGTTCAATGTACTCAAAAGTAGCTCCCTCTAATAACTTCAAGCTTGTGGCAATGCGAGTGATAAGCGAGCAAATGGCCACACTTCCTACTTTGTAACCGGGGACACTCATCCAATGATTCACTAGGAGATGGACAGGAGACACTTTCGTTTCTTGACTTGGCCGCGTACAGCAAGAACCGCAAGTCGGCTACTCGATCTTGCTTTCATCAAATCGTGGGAAAAAGGTGGCTCCTATCCAACGGTGCAAAAATCTAAGCGTAGGATGCTCTATGGCTGTGGTGCGGTGTGCTAAGTGGTACGGTGCTCTAGAAATGCTGCTCCAAAACCTATGTGCATCAAAATCACCTAGTGCTGCATTTAAATCTATGAGGGCATCTTGAGGGAAACCTAGGAGGTCACTAAGGTTTCTCCAAGAGACAAGAATATTCGAGCAAACATTCTAAAATAAACTCCATTGTCCGTGTATCGAAGGGTGCTAAGAAATTCTATGGTCAAAGCCTAATCCCCTTCTCGGTGAGGTTTGCAAAGGAAGTCCAACCAACTAGTGGAAAAATTGTATCGAATTCTTGAGCCATACCCGTCTCTAGCGAAGTGTCGGATCGATGACCGGCGTGTGGATGAAACGCTTGTTCTTGAGCTTCTTGTATACCTCCTTCTCGGGGGCGGTTCTCGGGGCGAGGTCGGATGTTCTCATTAGGACTCTCGAGATGCCGGTGGTGGTGCAGGTGTCTTGCTACAGGTGCTTCGGTGGTGGGTCGACACTCATGTCGGAACCAGCCACCGAGTTCGCGAGAGGCACTTCTTGTCCCGATTTTTCGAAGGTTCCCGAGATCCCCGCAAAACGCCCTTCATCCCGCAAGTATCTCAAAACAAACAAAAACAAACACTAGTGGAGAGAAGGATTAGCACAAGGTTAGTGGTTAGCTGTCCGAGTCGGCGGTCCGAGGTTAGTCGTTCTTCATGACAAAAGTTCTAAACTTCAGGTCTTGATTTTGATTTAACCTCCCCTTGATTTTAGATTTTCTTTATCCTATTTGGACAGCATCTCCACTAATTTTTGTGATCATCTACTCAGCACTATCCCTTCCCTTCACTTGCTACTAAACTCTTGCTCACTCTTTCACTTCTTCTCTCTTCCTACTCTTCTCCTCTTTTCTCTAACTCTCTCCAGGAAACACGAAGTCGAGAGCAGAAGGTTTGGCTAAAATTCTGGAATGTGGGTGGTGCAAGGAAGCCATGGGAGGAGGCCTATTTATAGAGGAGGAGGGGGAGAGTCGGCCGACCCAATGGTGGGGTCGGCCGCCCCACCAGGTTGGCCAATGTGGCTGCCACTTCACATGCTATTGCGTGATCTTTTGTCAATCCAGAAATTTTGGTCGGTTGAGTGGTTTTGGCGGTGGAAAAGAGAGGATAGTGGAGGTGAGTGGAAGTGGATGAAATTATGTGATTTGATGTATGTGAGGTGTAGTCTATGACATGTGGGACCCATGGTGAGGGACCCACCAAGCACTAAATACCATGATAAAAATTATAAATAATGCAGAAATTTAAATGAAGGTAAACTAATTTAAATGCATGAAATAATAAATTTTTGTGCCACCACGATAAAATATTTTTGACGGGTTGTCACCGTAAAATTATTTATGTGGGGCCGAGAATTTTTATAATGCAATGCTGGAAATAAATATGCCTAAGAAAATTATAAGAGATGCAATTTAAAACGCGGATAGATACCGAGTTACCTTCCGGCGAGGATTCGGATTTTTAAAGTCCTCCGAATTGGACCTTCCAAAATATTTATTCCGCCGATGATCCCGAGAGATTGTTGACGGTTGTTAATGATCAATTTTATATGTCAACCAGAGAGAAAGAGGGGTATAATCTGTTCACCACCATAGACTTAGGGTTTAAACCGACGTATTCCACAAGTTTTGGTGAATATGTGTTTTCGCGGGGATTATCGGGAAAACATCCAAGGAGGCCCACATGTCATGATTACATAGAGAGAAAGACCGAACGGGTAAAATTGTATATTCTAGAAGACTCCGTAAGGCAAACCCCGGAAGCGGGGACCCACCGGGGGGTGGTGGGTCGGCCGACTCCCGTGGTGGGTCGGCCGACCGGCCACCTCCACCAATCGGGTGGAGGCTCGTGGATCCCGCCTCCACCGACCTTGAGGAGCAATAATTATCGTCCGTTTAGGTCGGTTTGATCCGATGGCCGTGGTGCATCCTAGGGGGCTATATATTGAGCCCCCGGCCCCGGCTCGAGCTAATTCATTCAAGAATTCATTATTCAGAGGTAGCCATCAAGCAAAGCCGGGGTTTAGAGAGAGATCTCCACCGGAGAATTAGAATAGCTACTCTAGATCTTCAAGTTCTACATAGGTTTAGACTAGATAGAGGAAGAATCGGGCGCCCGTGCTCGGAATTCGGATCTTCATCATCGAATTGGTATTATCTTGTATCCATTCTTGTGACTTTATTCTAAATATCATTATGTTTCTATTTATTATGTTCCTAGTTTATTCTAGTTCTACATTTGATATGGTTATGATTGGTAATAAGTTTATGTATATGTTTGCAAAGCGCTTAGCTCTCTTCCGGGGGTTAGGTGGTAGATTTCATGTAAGCATGGTGCTTAGATGCCGTTTACCCGCAAATGCACCCTATTGGCCGGGTCGTGTGGTAGATCGCGGAAGTGACGGTTAGTTGAGTCCTCCGTATTCCATCCCCGTTGGTAGGTCTAGCAGAACCAAAGTTGCGTAGTAAGTCCCGCTATGTCTTGGCTTGTTATAGCAATGATCCTTATACATAGATGAAGAGTCTTTTGTGCTTGTATATGATAGTGTAGAGTTGGAGTAGATGAATGACTTAGTAGATTAGAACCTACATAGGATTTCTATTTCTTGTGCTAATCAAATGTCAACCTACCTTTGTGAGTAGTCTATATCTAATCTCGTGTGATTTATACCCCGAGCTTATTACTTTATATTGCCCTTATTTATCATGGTTTACCCCTCGCCAAAGTATGTGATCGTGTAATCAATCACTCATAAGTAGTCGTGTTTAGCAAGTTCATCTCATTGTTTAAGTCCGTAGTTCTTTCCTTTGAGCTAAATATAAATAACGATACTGGAATACTTCCTGGTAAAATGCTACGATGGTGTATTATCTCGTTCGCTTGCGGATCCCATATTTTTCTTGATTAGAGGAGCAGTTTCTATACCAACACTTCGCGCCATGCTAGGGATGACAACTTAGCGTGAGTGGTGTTAGAAGTCTCAACAAGCATTTTTGGCGCCGTTGCCGGGGACTGGAATAAACTTTTAGAGAAAAATTGCTTAAGCAGATACTTAGAAAATGAGTGATTGTCACTAGTCACCTCAACTTTGGCAGGTTCACCCCTGTTGTTTTTCTTTGTCTATACTTTATACAGGGTATTAGCAGGATTGAATCTGATTCATTCAAAACTCTCGATCATCAGAGTCAGTTCAATCAAGAAGGAAGCTTGTCACCAATCAAGATGGCTGAGAAGACCTTACTAGAGTTCTCTTCTCCAACTATAGAGAACATCCGCACTGGTCCAGCAATACACACTGATATGCAGTTTGAGATCAAGCCAAGTCTCATCAACATGGTGCAAGCTATCCAATTCAGTGGAAAGGTACATGAAGATGCAAGTACACATCTACAGGACTTCATGGAGATTGGGAACACCATCGCCATAGATGGAGTTAAAGAAGACCTCATACTTCTTCGCCTCTTTCCATTCTCACTAGTGGGAAGAGCGAAGCGCGTGGTTCTATGCAAATAAAGAAGATATCAATACATGGGCAAAGTGTTCCAAGGCCTTTCTAGCAAAATTCTTCCCAATAGGCAAAACCAATGCCTTAAGAGGAAAGATTACCAATTTCCAACGCGAGAAGACGGAGACCATGTCGAAGCATGGGAGCGTTTGCAAGGATATATCCAAGATTGTCCCCATCATGGAATGGAAGAATGGTTACTCATGCAAGGTTTCTATCACGGATTAACTCCAAAGACGCGTGAGCACCTAGATGCAACTGGCTGAAGGATCATTCTTATCACTCACTCTTGGGAGAGCTAAAAGACTCATGGAGAAGATAGCGAGATAATCAAAGTGGTCCCAAGACAACATTCAAGATTGTCACCGAGTGAAGAAGCAATAGAAGAAGTGAATGCATTATCAACCAAGATGGATACCTTACTCCATTGGCTTGACCCGAGGGCCAAGTACAAGGAAGATCAAAGAGCAATTGAAGCAACATATAAGCGAGAATTCAAGTCCCATCATGAGAAAGGTTCCACATTGGGTGCAACCATCCATTAACCAAGGTACACAGGTAATTATGCAAGGCAACCTACTTTGAGAGAGTTGGTTCTACAACAAGTCCAAGATCAACTCATCTATGGAGGATAGGCTTGCTTGCTAATGACAAAATCTTGGAAAATTTAAGCATTAAAATGGATAGTTTCTCCTCCGCTATTAATGACCAACTAGAGTTCAATAAAAAGATAGAAGAAAAGATAGCAAAATTGGCCATTGCATTGCCTGTTGCCACTAACCCCCGGGTGAGATCTATTACTACAAGAAGAGGGAGTTCCACTAGAGATCCTCCCTATCCAAAAGGAGCAAAAAGGCCAACCATGCTACCACCGGTGGCGAAGAAGAAGACTTCCAACTGAGCTAGAAGTATTACCACAAGAATCGGTACGAAGAAGGCTTGGTACAAGATCGGGAAGCAAGACAACAATTTTGAGATACAAACTACCTACCATTCCCTAGGAGGAAGAGAGGACCACAAATGCATGATGAGCGGTTTGGTAAGTTCGTGGAGGTAATTCAAAAGTTATATGTCAATATACCTCTGTTGGATGCCATACAGTCCCCACTTATGCCAAGTACATAAGAGATATTCTTAACAAGAAGAGACCACTTTGCCATCCAATGAAGTGATCAAGCTAACCGAAGAATGTAGTGCGGCCATCCTCAACCAACTACCGAGAAAAGAAGAAAGATCCAGGATGTCCCACTATCGTTGCACAATTGGAGATCAACATTTCAATAACGCACTCGTGATCTTGGAGCAAGTGTCGGTGTGATGCCCGCAGCAGTCTACTACAAGCTCAACCACACCGCACTTGAGCCAACATCAATGTGTCTACAACTAGCCGACCAATCGGTTCATTATCCGTTGGGCATTGCGAAAACATTCCAGTCAAGATAAGAGAGTTCTTCGTGCCCGGTAGACTTTGTAGTATCGGATATGCATCCGACTCAAAGGTGTCACCTATACTTGGAAGACCCTTCTTGAGCACCGCCAATGCACACATTGATGTCGGGAAGGGAGAAATTAAGTTCACTATAAATGGGCAAGAAGAGCAATTCGCATTCAAGTCAAAACAAGAGCTCAACAAATCCGCGACGATGGTAGAAGAAGATCGACAAGTACAACCACCGAGACAGATGATGCATCTCTCGGGATCATCACGGAATAAAAATTTTGGAAGGTCCAATTCGGAGGACTTTAAAAATCCGAATCCTCGCCGGAAGGTAACTCGGTATTTATCCGCATTTTAAATTGCATCTCTTATAATTTTCTTAGGCATATTTATTTCCAGCATTGCATTATAAAATTCTACGCCCCATATAAATAATTTTACGGTATGTGACAACCCGTCGAAAATATTTTATCGTGGTGGCACAAAAATTTATCATTTCATGCATTTAAATTAGTTTACCTTCATTATAATTTTTATTATGGCATTTAGTGCTTGGTGAGTCCCTCACCATGGGTCCCACATGTCATAGACTACACCTCACATACATCAAATCACATAATTTCATCCACTTCCACTCACCTCCACTATCCTCTCTTTTCCACCGCCAAAACCACTCAACCGACCAAAATTTCTGGATGAAGGAAAGATCACGCAATAGCATGTGAAGTGGCAGCCACATTGGCCAACCTGGTGGGGCGGCTGACCCCACCATTGGGTCGGCCGACTCCCCCCTTCCTCCTCTATAAATAGGCCTCCTCCCATGGCTTCCTTGCACCACCCACACTCCAGAATTTTAGCCAAACCTTCTGCTCTCGACTTCGTGTTAGAGAGTTAGAGAGAAGAGTAGGAAGAGAGAAGAAGTGAGAGAGTGAGCAAGAGTTTAGTAGCAAGTGAAGGAAAGGGATAGTGCTGAGTAGATGATCACAAAATTAGTGGAAATGCTGTCCAAATAGGATAAAGGAAATCTAAAATCAAGGGGAGGTTCTGTCAAAATCAAGACCTGAAGTTTAAACTTTTTGTCATGAAGAACGACTAACCCCTGGACCGCTGACTCTGGACGGCTAACCACTAACCTTGTGCTAATCCTTCTCTCCACTAGTGTTTGTTTTTGTTTGTTTTGAGCAACTTGCAGAATGAAGAGTGCCATGAAGGGACTCGTTGGAGCTGTCCGGAACATCAGGACAAGAAGTGCCTCTCGCCAGAGCTCGGTGGCTGGTTCCGACATGAGTGTCGACCCACCACCAGAAGCACCAGAAGCACCAGAAGTACCTGCAGCAGCACCTGCACCACCACCAGCATCTCAGAGAGTTCTCATGAGAACATCCGACCTCGCCCTGAGAATTGCCCAGGAGAAGGATATATACAAGAAGCTCAAGAACAAGCGTTTCATCCACACGCCAGTCATCGATCCGACACTTCTGCTAGCGACAGCTATGGCTCAAGAATTCGATACAATTTTTCCACTAGTTGGTTGGACTTCCTTTGCAAACCTCACGGAGAAGGGGATTAGGCTTTTGACCATAGAATTCCTTAGCACCCTTCGATACACGGACAATGGAGTTTATTTTAGAATGTTTGCTCGGAATATTCTGTCTCTTGGAGAAACCTTAGTGACCTCCTAGGTTTCCCTCAAGATGCCCTCATAGATTTAAATGCAGCACTAGGTGATTTTGATGCACATAGGTTTTGGAGCAAAGCAATTCTAGAGCACCGTACCACTTAGCGCACCGCACCGCAGCCATAGAGCATCCTACGCTTAGATTTTTGCACCGTTGGATAGGAGCCACCTTTTTCCCACGATTTGATGAAAGCAAGATCGAGTAGCCGACTTGCGGTTGCTATACGCGGCCGTCAAGAAACGTAAAGTGTCTCCCGTCCATCTCCTAGTGAACCATTGGATGAGTGTCCCTGGTTACAAAGTAGGAAGTGTGTCCATATGCTCGCTTATCACTCGCATTGCCACAAGCTTGAAGTTATTAGAGGGAGCTACTTTTGAGTACATTGAACATCATAGAGAATTTTATGACCTCTATACTTTTGGCCAACGTCACTTACTGAAGAAAGTGAATGATGTTTATTATGCAAAATATGGTGATGCCGCGATCCGGTTACCTAACCCGAACAGGCTTTGTATCATGTGCAAAACTATCATATTGAGTTGCAGGAGAACCGGTGAATGAGAGAGCACCTCGAAGAGTTCGCTCGGAGAGGGTGACAGAAATCGTGAACCGCTTTGGCGTGGTGCCGAAACCGCCCGAGAAGAACCAAGACATGCCGTTTTCAATGAGTGGAATGTACCTCAGCACCACTCACTAAACTCATGGGTGTACCCACCACAAAGCCAACCACATCAACCATTCTATGGTTACTACCCACCATACAACACCCCAGGAACATCAGAGCCACGACCATCCGAGCCAGGACCCTCACAAACTCGCCAAGATACTCTTATGACCCCTTTGGTACCACCGATGAAGAAGAAGAACCCCACCATGACTCGAGCCACGTCGCCACTCCGATGCCACCCGTTTCATTTTCACCCGGAAGACTATGATGAACAAGTAGCCTTCCAAAGACAACACCACCGCCACTCGAATTGCCATGATCGAGGTGGAATGACCAGCTCGGTGGAACCGTAATAGCACCCGGCACATCGGGCACCATTCAAGAGAGCCGGGAAGAAGCCGCCTCCATGCCGCATGGCTTTGTGGACCCGTTGCACATCCACTATCCACCGCCACCGCCGCAAGGCTAGCTTGGGTGAGGACCCCCATTATCAAGATGAGTATTTCTTTCCTTTTCGTTCGCTTTGTTTGTTTTCAGTTTGTTTATTTTTCTTTGGTTTGTTTTATGCGTTGAAAAAAATCGAAAAACTAGAAAAACCCAATAAAAATTTGCTTGCTGTTTTAAGAAATTTACTTTCTTTAAGTGTGTTTACATTTTAAAGTTTGCCTTAAGATGAAAACCAAGTAAAAAGAGTGTGCAAGTTTGTTTTCAATTCAGTTTGCTATAAATAAAAATGTGTAGACTTGAGGATTGCATGATGGAAATGATGAATAGTTGCTCGCTCTAATTCTTTGCAAGTACCTAGCTTTAAATTTGAGTTCTCCCAAGATCTCGGATACACCGTTTGACAACCTGGATTTACTCTACACCTGAAACCTGTGGGAGCATATGCTTAAACTAAGTCTAGGTAGTTGACGGGCATGATATGATAATAGTCCGAGCTGCTTTGTTCATTGCGTTCCAAAGTGCCACTAAATTCCGGAGATTTGCTTGTGAAAATTATAAATGATTCATGATGAGTTCCTTATATAACAGAGTTAAAATTCCTACCACAGCCAAACTTGATCATTAGAATAGGAAGCCTCCTCATTGTTTAGGGCTCGTGCTTGTCACTGTGTTGTATCCTTATGAACTCATCATACAGCCTAAATCTTGGTTTCACACACTCACATTCACCCCTGCTACTTCTACCTTGGAAGTACGCACCACATAAAGCCTATTATCATCCATTGAAATTGTTCTACTCTTACACTGAGAGTGAACACCCAAAAATATTCCCCTGTTCATTTTGCTAGCCATTTATCCAAGATCAATGCTCTAAGTATCATTTGTTATTCCCAATGTGAAGTTGTCAAATGAAGAAGTGTTCCATTCAAGAAGTATTCCATTTCTTTTTGGGCTAAAAAAAAGAAGAAAGAAAAGAAAAAGAAAGAAAGATCTATGAGCCCAGTCTTTTGTCAAGTTCCCAAAAGTTCAAGTTTTCAAGTTCAAATTCCAAGAAGATTCAAGTGTTGAAGAAGTTCCAAATTTCATCCAAATAAAGGAGCATTGATAATTCCTTTGTGCACCCCTTCTCCTCCCACAAATATTTCTCTCTATTATATATATATATATATATATCATCCACATATAAAACCACACATGCACACACCGATTGGTTGTATGTTGAGTTCCTTCGGATCCATGGTTCGATCATGCCAATGCATTAGTTCTCCACACCTATGAGCTCCACATAAGCCTTTATTAGAAAAGGGTGAGAGAGAGAGAGTGAAGGCTCATCTATAAATGCCTTGAACCATAAATACTACATATTCTGAGAGTAAGAGAGAAGGCATATCTCCTTTCAATGCCTTAGAGAGGATCCAAAAATACCACATATTGAGAGACTTGAAAGGGTTGTATTAAGGAACTCGAGTTTTATTGAAAATCTTATAAAAACTGCAACGTAGGTGGAACAACAGAGCATGAGACAACAAGAGTGCTTGACTTAATTGTTCTGTCTTTCAACTACTCAAGACCCAAGTGCGGGTAAAAGCCCCATGGTTGAAAGAAACATGAGTAAGTTTGGAAGTTATGATAGTTCACTCTAGTCCGGGGATGAATTCTTGTTTAGAGCATGTGTGTTTGTTAAGCATGAAAGCATTGAAGCAACTCCCCGATCCATCTTCGTAGCTATTTGCTCGGGACGAGCAAAGGGTAAGCTTGGGGGAGTTTGTTGACGGTTGTTAATGATCAATTTTATATGTCAACCCGAGAGAGAAAGAGGGGTATAATCTGCTCACCACCATAGACTTAGGGTTTAAACCGACAGATTCCACAAGTTTTGGTGAATATGTGTTTTCGCAGGGATTATCGGGAAAACATCCAAGGAGGCCCACATGTCATGATTACATAGAGAGAAAGACCGAACGGGTAAAATTGTATATTCTAGAAGACTCCGGAAGGCAAACCCCGGAAGCGGGGACCCACGGCAGGGTGGTGGGCGTGCCGACTCCGGTGGGTCGGCCGATCGGCCACCTCCACCAATCGTGGAGGCTCGCGGATCCGCCTCCACCGACCTTGAGGAGCAATAATTATCGTCCGTTTAGGTCGGTTTGATCCGATGGCCGTGGTGCATCCTAGGGGGCTATATTCGGAGCCCCGGCCCCCGGCTCGAGCTAATTCATTCAAGAATTCATTATTCGAGGTAGCCATCAAAGAAATCCGGGGTTTAGAGAGAGATCTCCACCGTAGAATTAGAATAGCTACTCTAGATCTTCAAGTTCTACATAGGTTTAGACTAGATAGAGGAAGAATCGGGCGCCTATGCTCGGAATTCCGGATCTTCATCATCGAATTGGTATTATCTTGTATCCATTCTTGTGACTTTATTCTAAATATCATTATGTTTCCATTTATTATGTTCCTAGTTTATTCTAGTTCTACATTTGATATGGTTATGATTGGTAATAAGTTTATGTATATGTTTGCAAAGCGCTTAGCTCTCTTCCGGGGGGTTAGGTGGTAGATTTCATGTAAGCATGGTGCTTAGATGCCGTTTACCCGCAAATGCACCCTATTGGCCGGGTCGTGTGGTAGATCGCTAAGTGACAGCTCCGTTGAGTCCTCTCGTATTCCATCCCCGTTGGTAGGTCTAGCAGAACCAAAGTTGCGTAGTAAGTCGCTATGTCTTGGCTTGTTATAGCAATGATCCTTATACATAGATGAAGAGTCTTTTGTTTTGTATATGATAGTGTAGAGTTGGAGTAGATGAATGA
Source organism: Themeda triandra (assembly GCA_018135685.1). NCBI lineage: Eukaryota > Viridiplantae > Streptophyta > Magnoliopsida > Poales > Poaceae > Themeda > Themeda triandra. The sequence continues at coordinate 57,385 of JAENPR010000790.1, forward strand.
CTTAGTAGATTAGAACCTACATAGGATTTCTATTTCTTGTGCTAATCGATGTCAACCTACCTTTGTGAGTAGTCTATATCTAATCTCGTGTGATTTATACCCGAGCTTATTACTTTATATTCCCTTATTTATCATGGTTTACTCCTCTCGCAAAGTATGTGACGTGTAATCAATCACTCATAAGTAGTCGTGTTTAGCAAGTTCATCTCATTGTTTAAGTCCGTAGTTCTTTCCTTTGAGCTAAATATAAATAACGATACCTGGAATACTTCCTGGTAAAATGCTACGATGGTGTATTATCTGTTCACTTGCGGATCCCATATTTTTCTTGATTAGAGGAGCAGTTTCTATACCAACACTTCTGGCGCCATGCTAGGGATGACAACTTAGCGTGAGTGGTGTTAGAAGTGTCAACAGAGATGCATCCTCTGCCTCTGGTGGTTGTACTGTCTGATCTTCTTCTAAAATCTTTGCGGATTTGTTGAGCTCTTGTTTCGACTTGAATGCGAATTGCTCTTCTTGCCCATTTATAGTGAACTTGATTTCTCCCTTCCCGACATCAATGTGTGCATTGGCGGTGCTCAAGAAAGGTCTTCCAAGTATAAGTGACACCTTTGAGTCTCGGATGCATATCCAAGACTACAAAGTCTACCGGCACGAAGAACTCTCTTATCTTGACGGGATGTTTTCAGCAATGCCCAACGGATAACGGACCGATTGGTCGGCTAGTTGTAGACACATTGATGTTGGCTCAAGTGCGGTGTGGTTGAGCTTGTAGTAGACTCGCTCGGGCATCACACTAACACTTGCTCCACGATCACGAGTGCATTATTGAAATGTTGATCTCCAATTGTACGGTCTATAGTGGGACATCCCGGATCTTTCTTCTTTCTCGGTAGTTGGTTGAGGATGGCCGCACTACATTCTTCGGTTAGCTTGATCACTTCATTGGATGGCAAAGTGGTCTCTTCTTGTTAAGAATATCTCTTATGTACTTGGCATAAGTGGGGACCGTATGGCATCCATGCGAGAGGTATATTGACATATAACTTTTGAATTACCTCCACAAACTTACCAAACCGCTCATCATCGTTGTGGTCCTCTCTACCTCCTAGGGAATGGTAGGTAGTTTGTATCTCGAAATTGTTGTCTTGCTTCCGATCTTGTATCCGCTTCCGTATCGATTCTTGTGGTAATACTTCTAGCTCGGGTTGGAAGTCTTCTTCTTCTACCACCGGTGGTAACATGGTTGGCCTTTTTGCTCCTTTTGGATAGGGAGGATCTCGGTGGAACTCCCTCTTCTTGTAGTAATAGATCTTGCCTCTCCCAGGGTTAGTGGCAACAGCAAAGCAATGGCCAATTTTGCTAACCTTTCTTCTATCTTTTTATTGAACTCTAGTTGATCATTAATGGCAAAGAGGAGAAACTATCCATTTTAATACTTAAGTTTTCCAAGATTTTGTTATTAGCAAGAAGCCTATCCTCCATAGATGAGTTGATTTTGGACTATTGTAGAACCAACTCTCTTAAAGTAGGTTGCTTTGCATAATTACCCGATCGAGTACCTTGATTAATGGATGGTTGCACCCAATGTGGAACCTTTCTCACGATGGGACTTGAATTCGTTTATATGTTGCTTCAATTGCTCTTTGATCTTCCTTGTACTTGGCCCCTCGGTCTTTCGTGGAGTAAGGCATCCATCTTGGTTGATAATGCATTCACTTCTTCTATTGCTTCTTCACTCTAGTGACAATCTTGAATGTTGTCTTGGGACCAGCTTTGATTATCTGCTATCTTCTCCATGAGTCTTTTAGCTCTCCCAAGAGTGAGTGATAAGAATGATCCTTCAAAGAAGTTGCATCTAGGTGCTCACGCGTCTTCGGAGTTAATCCGTGATAGAAACCTTGCATGAGTAACCATTCTTCCATTCCATGATGGGGACAATCTTGGATATATCCTGCAAATGCTCCCATGCTTCCGACATGGTCTCCGTCTTCGTCGTTGGAAATTGGTAATCTTTCCTCTTAAGGCATTGGTTTTGCCTATTGGGAAGAATTTTGCTAGAAAGGCCTTGGAACACTTCGCCCATGTATTGATATCTTCTTTATTTGCATAGAACCATCGCTTCGCTCTTCCCACTAGTGAGAATGGAAAGAGGCGAAGAAGTATGAGGTCTTCTTTAACTCCATCTATGGCGATGGTGTTTCCAATCTCCATGAAGTCCTCGTAGATGTGTACTTGCATCTTCATGTACCTTTCCACCGAATTGGATAGCTTGCACCATGTTGATGAGACTTGACTTGAGCTCAAACTCCATATTATTGTGTATTGCCGGGACTAGTGCGGATGTTCTCTATTGTTGGAGCAGAGAACTCCAAGAAGGTCTTCTCACCCATCTTGATTGGTGACGAGCTTCCTTCTTGATTGAACGACTCGATGATCGAGAGTTTTGAATGAATCGATTCAATCCCGCTAATACCCCGTATAAAATATAGACAAAGAAAAACAACAGGGTGAACTCGCCAAAGTAGAGGTGACTAGTGACAATCACTCATTTTCTAAGTATCTCGCTTAGCAATTTTTCTCTAAAAGTTTATTCCTTCCCCGGCAACGGCGTCAAAATGCTTGTTGACACCTCTAACACCACTCACGCTAAGTTGTCATCCCTAGCATGGCGCCGAAGTGTTGGTATAGAAACCTGCTCCTCTAATCAAGAAAAATATGGGATCCGCAAGCCAACGAGATAATACACCATCGTAGCATTTTACCAGAAGTATTCCGTATCGTTATTTATATTTAGCTCAAAGGAAAGAACTACGGACTTAAACAATGAGATGAACTTGCTAAACACGACTACTTATGAGTGATTGATTACACTATCACATACTTTGGCAGAGGGGTAAACCATGATAAATAAGGGAATATAAAGTAATAAGCTCAGGGTATAAATCACACAGAGATTAGATATAGACTACTCACAAAGGTAGGTTGACATCTCGATTAGCACAAGAAATAGAAATCCTATGTAGGTTCTAATCTACTAAGTCATTCATCTACTCCAACTCTACACTATCGTATACAAGACAAAAGACTTTTCATCTATGTATAAGGATCATTGCTATAACAAGCCAAGACATAGCAGACTTACTACGCAACTTTGGTTCTCGCTAGACCTACCAACGGGGATGGAATACGAGGACTCAACGGAACGTCACTTACGCGATCTACCACACGACCCCGCCAATAGGGTGCATTTGCAGTAAACGGCATCTAAGCACCATGCTTACATGAAATCTACCACCTAACCCCCGGGAAGAGAGCTAAGCGCTTTGCAAACATATACATAAACTTATTACCAATCATAACCATATCAAATGTAGAACTAGAATAAACTAGGAACATAATAAATAGAAACATAATGATATTTAGAATAAAGTCACAAGAATAGATACAAGATAATACCAATTCGATGATGAAGATCCGGAATTCCGAGCACAGCGCCCGATTCTTCCTCTATCTAGTCTAAACCTATGTAGAACTTGAAGATCTAGAGTAGCTATTCTAATTCTCGGTGGAGATGTCTCTCTAAACCCCGGCTTTGCCGATGGCTACTCGAATAATGAATTCTTGAATGAATTAGCTGTTCAGCCGAGGGCCGGGGCTCAATATATAGCCCCCTAGGATGCACCACGGCCATCGGATCAAACCGACCTAAACGGACGATAATTATTGCTCCTCAAGGTCGGTGGAGGCAGATCCGCGAGCCTCCACCCGATTGGTGGAGGTGGGGTAGCCGGCCGACCCACTCGGGAGCCACGGCCACCCACCACTCTGCCCGGGTGGGTCCCCGTCTGTGGTTTGCCTTCTGAGTCTTCTAGAGTATACAATTTTACCCGTTCGGTCTTTCTCTCTATGTAATCATGACATGTGGGCCTCCTTGGATGTTTTCCCGATAATCCCCCCCGCGAAAACACATATTCACCAAAACTTGTGGAATCTCGGCTTTAAACCCTAAGTCTATGGTGGTGAACAGATTATACCCCTCTTTCTCTCTCGATTGACATATAAAATTGATCATTAACAACCGTCAACAGTGGTTCAACGCATTACCAAAATCTTTAGGTAATAGATCATTGTAACACTCATAGGGGGAGAAACTTGGGTGATAACTAAGGTCGAATTTAAGTTGAAGACTAGGTTCGGGCAATGATTCGAAGGCGGGCTCAGAAGGAGGGTCTAAGGATTTAAACTCTACAGGCTGTGGCTCTTCCTTTATTGGCTCTTCGGGTACTTCATCGGGAAACTCATCATGAATCCGGCGTAAGGGGTGTTCTCGAGGATCTTATCAAGAATGGTCCTCCCTTCCCCTCGATAGACAAAGGAAAGCTCCTCTAGATGATGTGTCAAGGAATTGGGCGGAATCCTCGCTAAGACCCATGTAAAAATGCTCGTAAAAGCATTGGGTCTCGGGATAGCAAGGTCGGGGGCCGGATGATACGAGGTCTCTAAATCGGTCCCATGATGCACCAAGAGACTCCTTCTCCTTTTGCTTAAAGGCTAGAACCTCCAATCGAAGACGGACAACTCGAGAGATAGGGAAGAAGGCTAGGCGAATTTGGTCTGAAGTGCTTCCCACTCTCCATGCACACTCTTTACGTGACGAGCGTACCAATGTTTAGCTGCTCCCGTCAAAGAGAACGGGAATAGCTTCCATTTCAAGGTATCTTGTGTCATGCCTTGGATGTGAAGGCACGAGCACAAGTGCTCAAATTCACGTAGATGAGAGTACGGACTCTCGTCTTCGCTCCCTTTAAAAATGGGTTTGCCTCGAACCATCGCTATGAAACCAGGGTGGAGCTCATAGCGGGCAGCCAAAATGGCTTTGTTTGATTTAGGTGGCTCCAAACTATCGCCCTTTGGAGCTCCATATTCAAAGAGGGTTTTTGGTCCATGATGTGTATGAATTGATGGATTGGGTAAAGGATGGATGAATGGTTTGATGAACTACGGGACCACTAGGTTCTAGATCAAAAAGCCTACCGTTCCAAGCAGCGGTGCCGAGAAAGCTTGTTGGCAAATCCTATGCCTACTTGATATAATCCGCAAGCGTACGGATGCCGATGTAGCTTTCACCCTAGGAGTATTCCAAGGTATCGTATTTATCCACAGGGAACGTGAAGTGTTCTAATCTAAAGCCAGGTAGTCCAAGAGTGGTGATGGAAAGATAGATAGGTTCTTGGATAGTGGAGCTAAGGTACTATAGATAACTGAGCAAAGAGCGATCACTAAAGTCTCTACTTCGGCGCTCGGGACCACCCTACTCAAAAGAGCGGTGCCACCCACTCCTAGGTCCTACGAGAACTAACTAACGTGGTGGAATACGTAGATCGGACAGGTCAGCCACCACCGGGCGACTACCACCGTGATCCGTTGAACCGAATGCAGAGACACGGGGTAATTACTAGCCTAGACCCCACGTCCACACTAATAATTACTACCTTGCTTACTATAGATAAGCAAGGCACTCACACAATATATACTAGGCAATAAATAAATATTGAATAGTAAATACTAAGTAGCAAGCAAGGAACCAGTAAATACTTTAATAATAACTGAATGCTCAAATAAATATTCACACCTTAGCCAAACTTACAGAACCTGGAGAGGAAGAAGGCAGAAGAGACTTCGACAGACCCGGATCTTCTCCCGAACTCGCCTCTCTACAACTGGAGGAGAGAAACCGCCAGAGGGACACTACTACTAAAATGAGAGAGTGTAGCTTTATGTAGAATGTAGGTGTAGTAGGTGTGCGTGTTACAAGTGAGGGAGAGGGGTATTTATAGTGGAGAGGTGGAGTAGGTGGAGTAGGGGCTACTCCACCGCCACGTCATCGATCCGTGTGCCCCTCCACCATGCGTCGTTGGATCCACCGACCTCCAAACCGACTTGAATGGACGTCAGGGATGAGCTGCCAACGTTGGTGGGATGCAACCGACCAAAGTTGGGCCCACATCCCAGGTCGGCCGACCTGGGTTTGACTGCCAGGTGGGCCCCACCAACCTTCTAGAAGATCCTGAGGTCGGTGGGATGCTTGGCAAGGTGAAACCTCACCAAAGTCCGGTCGGCCGACCGGGCTCCTATCACATGGTGTCACACCCCAAAATTTGTGTTTTGGGATGTGACTTAGACAACACTAAATAACATCAAATGATTTTATTATTTTTCTAAAATTCCCAACTTTAGTTCAATTGTTGATATTCTAGATAGTGGAAAAATGTGTGTTTATAAAATTTTTGTAAATTAATTTAATGGTTTGTTGCATTCATGCCTTCGCATAGTGTTTATGTTTGGAAAATGAATTTAAATGTTTTCACAAAACATCTAGGTTTTGGTCAACTTCATCTCCTCAAATACCAAATCATTATCTAACATTTCAATCAAGTCTTTTACCAATAGCCTACAAAAATCTAGCCTTGACTCGTTCTCTATTTCTCTCCTTTGTATTCTTTCTCAAGCTCTTGAATTTTTTCTCCTCCCTCATGTGAAAACATCTCCTCTTCTTGAGCTAAAACCCATCCTCTCCCTCATGCAAATAACAGAAGCACTTAATTCCTTATTAGCTAATTCCTTACTAGCTCTCAATTTGATGATCGAATGCCCTCTTTCCCCTTGCGCAAACTCCAGTCCCCCATGCAAAAGATAACAATCCTCCATGTTCATTATTTCCTCCATAATTTGACACCTCCATAAATTTGTAGAAAGAGCATACTTACTCACTCTCTCCCTTTCATTCTATATGCATCAATGCTCAAAATAGAAGTCATTTCCTTCTCTCTCATGCACAACTAGATGGACACCTTCCTCTCTCGCTCTCTCTCCACTTCCTCTTGCCGCACAATATATCCTCTTTCCCCATGCAAAAGTTATACCAACAATAGTAATTCTCCTCCCTTTACTCTCATGCAAAAATATATGAGGATCATCTAATTATTCATCTCTTAATCCCCTTGACTCCATCAATTGCATGCAATGGCAGCCTTGTCTCTCCCTCTCTCTTGTTCATGTGGACAAGTCTCCTTCTCTCTCTGCCAATCGTTTTCATGCAAAGATAATTGCAGCAACTAAATTCTCCCTTAAGTCTTTGGTCGCCATCCTCTTCCCTGCTGCTTCCTCTCTTTCCTCGCATGCAAAACAGAAGCAACTAGTCTCCTTAATCCCTTACCCATCACTCTCAAATACAATGCACTTGGACAACCTCTCTCTTCTCTTGTACCGCAACCTCCCCTCCTTCTCATGCAAGAACAGCCACACATAATTCTTCTCCTTAATTCCTTAGTCATAATATCTTCAGTTGCCTCTCTTTTACTTCCTGGGAAATCAGAGGTGCGCCTCTTCTCTTCCTCCCCTCCTGTCCTACTGTTCTTTGATGGCAAATACAGAAGGCAAGGCCTCCTCTGCTCTTCTTTCCCATCTGCCATGGACGCCCCAACCTTCTTCCTTTTCTCCCTCTTCTCCATCAAAATTGAGTGCCCTTGCTGCTGCAATTCGTTTTGCCACTACACCACTCATCCTGAAGCCTGAACACGTCGATGATGTTGTCGCTTCCTCCTCTGTACAGAGCACGTGGGCTGCAAACATGGTGAAGTCATCCATCCCTATTCCCTCTCTCGATCTTGCTGCACAAAAATCCTATCATCCATCTCTTGAACTATTGGTGTAGAATTATCACTCAAGTGGAATTGACGCTGCCCCGTTGATCGCAGGTACCAAATCATCGCCGTCGTTGATGACGGGTTAGAATCACCTTCACCTGATCATATCCAACCACTGCTAACCACGATGTGAGGACCCCCATCATGATCTCCATCTCATCTACATGTTCCTCACTGTAAAATCATGCATACTAAGTTCTATCAATTTTGGGCACAGATTTTCCCATGATATGTGTCGCCTTCCTTGTGACCAGCAGCATTGCTGCTGATAGCGGAGGTGTTTCCAGTTGATCCCTTGATGTATTTGATGAATCCTTTGGCTAGAATATCCTTCATATACCTGCACATCCTCTGTAAAAATTTGGTCGCAATTGAGTTCAATTCGAAGGAGCTATCATTTTCGTGCTTGCTGCCCCTGCAGCCTCGCAGCTGCACTACTGCCGGTTGGCATGCATGTTCCATCGACCCCATAACTCCATTTGACAATTCCTTTGACCCACATATGCATCATATATTTGTGCATGCCTCTGTAAAGTATCATGGCTAAATAGAATACAAGATGAAAGAGAGATCATCTTTTCCGTGCTCACTGTCTCTGCTGTTTCAGCAGCGATGCACCTCTGCATTTCAGTTCAGATCCCCATTAACCATTTGTCAAATAATCAAACCCTTTTACCACAGTGTATATATCATCCTTGCACATCACTCTACAAGTTTTGGTAGCCATTCGTGCCATAATGGCCGAGATATCGAGGCCATAGTAACTGCTACTCCTGCTTTCCAGAAATCAGCTAGCTACCCTGTTTTTGCAATCGTATTCGCCAGCTAACCGATGGACAAAACATCATATTGTTTTACCATAACATACTCCATACAATACCTAGTGACCCCCTATTGTGACCATGCTCCTTGTCATCATAACTCCGCTGGTCGCCATCGGATATGCTCAACTGGTGTACAAATCGCCATAATCATGCTTCCTTTTGATCTAGCATTCACCATAGTGCATCCACCTGTCAAAACATGTTCCATATGTCCTCTACACAAATCAATATTTATCGACAAAATTCATCTATAGTTCCTCGTGATTTGTCCTATTATAACCATGCAATCGGTCATGTTTATTTCATTCCTATCGCTTATCAAAATCTCCTAGCCTCTATCTTCGATGTTGCATATATTTTAAATTGTGTCTCATGTTTTAGCTGTTTTTGCGCTCAACGGTCATAGTTACAAGCCCTACGTGTTTTAAAACCTTTATGTCTAGTTTTATAAATAATGACTGGTGTATTGCTTCTAGGTTTTGTCTATGATGCTTGTGATGGTTGTTGCTATCGTTAGAAGTGGAGCTATGCACGGATGATACGATGAGTTGGAAAGTTGGATGGCAAGCTTTCGGAAGGCAAGTATAGCTTGAGTTTGATTTCTATGATCATGATCTTGTAACTTGATTAATGTTTATGCAACAAACGTTAAAGATGACTTTTAGCAACTTAAGAATTTATCTCGTAAGAGAACCTCCGGGACTTACGTACAACCACGAGAACTACATGGCTCGGTCTTAGCCCAAAGATCTTGATCTGTTCTAGTTCGTTAGCGCTTACCGAAAGGGCAAGAGGGGGTGCCAAGTGAGGTATAGCTCTTGTCCCGCCGTGATGTGTGCTGGGCTGCGGTCATGGGTGTGCCATTCTCGGAGGAGAGCATCTATATCTACTTGGTCAATCGAAACCTTAGCGGCCGCTACTTATTAGAACGACTAGTGAAAAGCTTCGTAGTGACCCGCCAACCTACCTTGGAAGTGGGTCAAGAGGCCGATCACCTCGGGCAAAAGGGCAATCACGACTTGTGGTGAAAGTGTACACCTCTCGCGCAGAGTTTAATAAACTGGTATACTAGCCTTGCTCAAGGACACGAGCGGCCCTTGGAATCCTTACATAGATGATGACTTCCGATTGTTAACATGTTCATTGTTTACCGTTTTATGCTCTACATTATTTATGTTACATTGATCACGTGGTTATGGAATTATGCTTATGGTTATACTTGTTGAGTTCGTCATGAACTCACTCTTGCTTTTCCACCCACACCTCAGGAGAAGTTTAGGCTTGTGATCAACCAGTCAGTTGGATCCAGTGGAGTCTACACCCGGAGATCAGATTCGTCTTTCCGTTGTTTGCTACCTAAGGTTATGTCTTTTATTTTAAACACGTTATAAATATTAAGCATTGTTTACTGATACTACCTTTCATTTGTGGCTATATGTGAGATTTGACTTTTAAGGCTCACATATGGTGTATATCTGGTTTTGTTCTTAAAACCGGGTGTTACAAATGGTATCAGCTCAATGCTGACTGTAGGACGCAAGCCTAGCTAGAAATGGTCGATTTTATAAACTTATTTTGCTAAAAACTTATCTTGTCTTCCTTCGCCTTGATATTTACTAAAAGAAAACTTTTTGTCGAAGCCCCTACCTTCTCCAAGAGCCATGATGATTTTAAAATGTCAAGTTCCTACCCTAATGCCTTTGGGAAGTTGTTGTCCCCGAGCGCTCTTTGCGTTAGTAACGATGCTAAGGGAAGTGATAGTGTGTTTGCATAAGGTCTCTATCATGTTAGTGTGCTATAGCTAGCTAGGTTGATTGCTTTGTCATAATGAACTTGTATGATTTGGCTCTTTGGAATGAGTGTAGTTTCAGCGAATCTCGGGACGAGATTCCTGTTAAGGGGGGTAGTGTTGTCACACCCCAAAATTTGTGTTTTGGGATGTGACTTAGACAACACTAAATAACATCAAATGATTTTATTATTTTTCTAAAATTCCCAACTTTAGTTCAATTGTTGATATTCTAGATAGTGGAAAAATGTGTGTTTATAAAATTTTTGTAAATTAATTTAATGGTTTGTTGCATTCATGCCTTCGCATAGTGTTTATGTTTGGAAAATGAATTTAAATGTTTTCACAAAACATCTAGGTTTTGGTCAACTTCATCTCCTCAAATACCAAATCATTATCTAACATTTCAATCAAGTCTTTTACCAATAGCCTACAAAAATCTAGCCTTGACTCGTTCTCTATTTCTCTCCTTTGTATTCTTTCTCAAGCTCTTGAATCTTTTCTCCTCCCTCATGTGAAAACATCTCCTCTTCTTGAGCTAAAACCCATCCTCTCCCTCATGCAAATAACAGAAGCACTTAATTCCTTATTAGCTAATTCCTTACTAGCTCTCAATTTGATGATCAGAATGCCTCTCTTTCCCCTTGCGCAAACTCCAGTCCCCCATGCAAAAGATAACAATCCTCCATGTTCATTATTTCCTCCATAATTTGACACCTCCATAAATTTGTAGAAAGAGCATACTTACTCACTCTCTCCCTTTCATTCTATATGCATCAATGCTCAAAATAGAAGTCATTTCCTTCTCTCTCATGCACAACTAGATGGACACCTTCCTCTCTCGCTCTCTCTCCACTTCCTCTTGCCGCACAATATATCCTCTTTCCCCATGCAAAAGTTATACCAACAATAGTAATTCTCCTCCCTTTACTCTCATGCAAAAATATATGAGGATCATCTAATTATTCATCTCTTAATCCCCTTGACTCCATCAATTGCATGCAATGGCAGCCTTGTCTCTCCCTCTCTCTTGTTCATGTGGACAAGTCTCCTTCTCTCTCTGCCAATCGTTTTCATGCAAAGATAATTGCAGCAACTAAATTCTCCCTTAAGTCTTTGGTCGCCATCCTCTTCCCTGCTGCTTCCTCTCTTTCCTCGCATGCAAAACAGAAGCAACTAGTCTCCTTAATCCCTTACCCATCACTCTCAAATACAATGCACTTGGACAACCTCTCTCTTCTCTTGTACCGCAACCTCCCCTCCTTCTCATGCAAGAACAGCCACACATAATTCTTCTCCTTAATTCCTTAGTCATAATATCTTCAGTTGCCTCTCTTTTACTTCCCGGGAAATCGAGGTGCGCCTCTTCTCTTCCTCCCCCTCCTGTCCTACTGTTCTTTGATGGCAAATACAGAAGGCAAGGCCTCCTCTCGCTCTTCTTTCCCATCTGCCATGGACGCCCCAACCTTCTTCCTTTTCTCCCTCTTCTCCATCAAAATTGAGTGCCCTTGCTGCTGCAATTCGTTTTGCCACTACACCACTCATCCTGAAGCCTGAACACGTCGATGATGTTGTCGCTTCCTCCTCTCGTACGAGCACGTGGGCTGCAAACATGGTGAAGTCATCCATCCCTATTCTCTGATCTTGCTGCACAAAAATCCTATCATCCATCTCTTGAACTATTGGTGTAGAATTATCACTCAAGTGGAATTGACGCTGCCCTGTTGATCGCAGGTACCAAATCATCGCCGTCGTTGATGACGGGTTAGAATCACCTTCACCTGATCATATCCAACCACTGCTAACCACGATGTGAGGACCCCCATCATGATCTCCATCTCATCTACATGTTCCTCACTGTAAAATCATGCATACTAAGTTCTATCAATTTTGGGCACAGATTTTCCCATGATATGTGTCGCCTTCCTTGTGACCAGCAGCATTGCTGCTGATAGCGGAGGTGTTTCCAGTTGATCCCTTGATGTATTTGATGAATCCTTTGGCTAGAATATCCTTCATATACCTGCACATCCTCTGTAAAAATTTGGTCGCAATTGAGTTCAATTCGAAGGAGCTATCATTTTCGTGCTTGCTGCCCCTGCAGCCTCGCAGCTGCACTACTGCCGGTTGGCATGCATGTTCCATCGACCCCATAACTCCATTTGACAATTCCTTTGACCCACATATGCATCATATATTTGTGCATGCCTCTGTAAAGTATCATGGCTAAATAGAATACAAGATGAAAGAGAGATCATCTTTTCCGTGCTCACTGTCTCTGCTGTTTCAGCAGCGATGCACCTCTGCATTTCAGTTCAGATCCCCATTAACCATTTGTCAAATAATCAAACCCTTTTACCACAGTGTATATATCATCCTTGCACATCACTCTACAAGTTTTGGTAGCCATTCGTGCCATAATGGCCGAGATATCGAGGCCATAGTAACTGCTACTCCTGCTTTCCAGAAATCAGCTAGCCACCCTGTTTTTGCAATCGTATTCGCCAGCTAACCGATGGACAAAACATCATATTGTTTTACCATAACATACTCCATACAGTACCTAGTGACCCCCTATTGTGACCATGCTCCTTGTCATCAAATCATCGGATATCTCAAATCGCCATAATCATGCTTCCTTTTGATCTAGCATTCACCATAGTGCATCCACCGGTCAAAACATGTTCCATATGTCCTCTACACAAATCAATATTTATCGACAATAATTCATCTATAGTTCCTCGTGCATCTATAGTCCTTCAAGTTAGGCTCGATCATGTTTATTTCATATCTTTCAAAAAGCCTCTATCTTCGATGTTGCATATATTTTAAATTGTGTCTATGTTTTTGTTTTTGCGCTCAACGGTCATAGTTACAAGCCCTACGTGTTTTAAAACCTTTATGTCTAGTTTTATAAATAATGACTAGTGTATTGCTTCTAGGTTTTGTCTATGATGCTTGTGATGGTTGTTGCTATCGTTAGAAGTGGAGCTATGCACGGATGATACGAGATGAGTTGGAAAGTTGGATGGCAAGCTTTCGGAAGGCAAGTATAGCTTGAGTTTTATTTCTATGATCATGATCATGTGACTTGATTAATGTTTATGCAACAAACGTTAAAGATGACTTTTTAGCAACTTAAGAATTTATCTCGTAAGAGAACCTCCGGGACTTACCGTACAACCACGAGAACTACATGGCTCGGTCTTAGCCCAAGATCTTGATCTGTTCTAGTTCGTTAGCAGCTTACCGAAAGGGCAAGAGGGGGTGCCAAGTGAGGTATAGCTCTTGTCCCGCCGTGATGTGTGCCGGGCTGCGGTCATGTGTGTGCCACTCTCGGAGGAGAGCATCTATATCTACTTGGTCAATCTCGAAACCTTAGCGGCCGCTACTTATTAGAACGACTAGTGAAAAGCTTCGTAGTGACCCCGCCAACCTACCTTGGAAGTGGGTCAAGAGGCCGATCACCTCGGGCAAAAGGGCAATCACGACTTGTGGTGAAAGTGTACACCTCTCGCGTAGAGTTTAATAAACCGGTATACTAGCCTTGCTCAAGGACACGAGCGGCCTTGGAATCCTTACATAGATGATGACTTCCATTGTTAACATGTTCATTGTTTACCGTTTTATGCTCTACATTATTTATGTTACATTGATCATGTGGTTATGGGATTACACTTGTTATACTTGTTGAGTTCGTCATGAACTCACTCTTGCTATTCCCCCACACCTCGGAGAAGTTTAGGCTTGTGATCAACCGGTCGGTTGGATCCAAAGTGGAGTCTACACCCGGAGATCGATTCGTCTTTCCGTTGTTTGCTACCTAAGGTTATGTCTTTTATTTTAAATATGTTTATATATATTAAGCATTGTTTATCGATACTACCTTTCATTTGTGGCTATATGTGAGATTTGACTTTTAAGGCTCACATATGGTGTATATCTGGTTTTGTTCTTAAAACCGGGTGTTACACATGGGCCCACCAGCCTTGCTCCACTGCTATCCCCACGTGTCATAGAGTGTGTCTCCCGGATTTGAGCTCATTTGGACTCCTGGTTGCTTCCATGTGGACCTATGGATCCATGTGGTACAATATTGGACTTCGAGAGGGAGAACACTTGTGATCCAAAGGTGGCACTTGCTTGGGACCGTATTGGGGTGACTCTCGTGTTCGCGAACCGAGATGGTCCCAAAGCTAGGTCGGTCGACCTGCCTTTGGTGGAACCAAAGGGCCATCTTTTGCGGGTTGCTTCACCATGCAATTCTAAGCACAATGGTGGTGTTGGACCCACAAATGTCGGGTCGGCCGACCCGACCATTATGCCCATCTTTTTACTCGTCTTCTTGGAGGCCATGGTATTGATGAATATGAAGTTGGTTTGTCCATTGGCCATCTTGGTTGGTGGTTCTTTCTTCATTTGGAGCTTAGGACCTTTGGAAAGTACTTCTAAGTCTTCTGCATCCAAATCGACATGTACATGTGGAACCAAGTTATTTGTACCTAAGTCACTACTTGTTTGGTGGTTTCCTTCCGTAAAGAACACTTTGTTGACGGTTGTAATGGGGTAAAAACAAGCAATATCTCATTTTGTCAAGCAGCATTTGCTTGATCGCATTTGACTATTGTAGTAGGCTTCTCCATGAATCTACTAACCATACCAACTGAGAAAGCTAGGTCTAGCCTTGTGTGCAGTAGATACCTGAGACACCCAATGACTCTTTTGTAACCTGTTGCATCATTGGCTACACCACCCTTGTCTTCATGCAACCTTGTACCTGGATTCATTGGTGTTTTGGTTGAATACAATCCTCCATCCCAAACTAGGAGAGTACTTTCTGGCATAACGACTATTTGATAGTGATGCGGTCCTTCTCATGTTCAACCTCAATGCCAAGATAGAATGATAATAGGCCCAAGTCACTCATTTCAAACTCTGAGGTCATTTGCTTCTTAAAAGCTGCAATCTCCCCTGGATCACCTCCAGTTACTATCAAATCATCCACATATACACCAAGTATCACTCTTGTTTTTCCAACTCCTCTTGTATATACTGCTAATTCAGATTTGCATTTTCTGAACCCCAACTTCTTTAGATTGCTATCTAGCTTTATATTCAGACCCTTGGAGCTTGCTTTAATCCATACAAAGCTTTGCTTAGCTTGTACACCGTCTGCTCCCTGCCTTTTGCAACATAACCGTCTGGTTGTGCTACATATACATCTTCGATAAGATCTCCATTCAAAAATTCAATTTTGACATCCAAGTGATGCACTTCCTAGGCCCAATTTGCTGCCATTGCTAAAAGCAGCATGATTGTATCAAGTCTTGCCACAGGTGCAAAAAATTCTTCATAGTCAATTCCTTATTTTCGTACATAGCCCTTTGCAACCAATCTTGCTTTGTGCTTCACTACCTCACCATCTGCATTTTTCTTCAATTTAAACACCCATTTCAAACCTATGGATTTGTGACCTACTAGTAACTTGACTAAGTTACAAGTCTTGTTTTTATTTATTGACTGAATCTCACTTGTCCATAGCTGCCATCCAGTCATTATTCCCATCGCCTCTTGATAACATGTTGGTTCCTCCATCACAGCTAATAAGGCATTCACCTCAATGTCCGCATCTAAAGCTAACTCCACTTCTGCAGCATCTTCATATATGCAGCATCTTCATATACCTCATAGATGCTTCCAAACCTAGTTGGTGCATCATCATGATCCACATCCATGTTATCATCATATACTATCTAATCTGACAAATCTTCACTGTTCATAGAATTCTCTTCTTCTATTTCTTGACTCTTAACATTGTTAGATTCTGCGGCATCAAAATGTTGGAATGGATCTCCTCATTGTCTACATCTTGCATTACTTCAGATACTCCCCCTAAGCTCTGCATTGGTTTAGGTACTCCCCCTTAGCCTCCATATGGTGGATTGGCATGATCAAAGTCTCTATGACCAAATGCTCCATTACCACCACCATAACTCTAAACTACTACCTCTTCAGTCTCCTCAACTGCAAACTCTAAATTTTCTCCAAATTTAGTGTTCCACTTACAGGCTACATTTTCTCCAAAAACCACATCTCTACTCACAACTATTTTCTTAGTTTGTGGGTTGTAGAGTCTGTGTGCCTTGCTTCCTTCCTCAACACCAAAATACACCATAGGAATACTCCTGTCATCCAACTTTGACAAGTGTGGCTTAGCTGGTCTGACATGTGCTTGACATCCAAACACCCTCATATGTCCCAACTGAGGTTTCCTTCCATTCCAGGCTTCAAATGGTGTCCTGTAACCCATTGGTTTTGTTGGAAGCCTACTCAGCAAATGAACTGAATGCCACACTGCCTTACCCCAAAACATCCCTGGCACATTCATACTCTTCATAATTGATCTTGCCATCTCCATGACAGTCCTATTACTCCTCTCAACAACTCCATTTTGTTGTGGTGTGTAACGAGTTGTCAACCGCCTTCAGATCCCAGCCTTCTCACATATCTCCTTGAATGCAGCTACCAAAAACTCACCACCCCCTTTTAATCTCACACACTTCACCTTGTAACCCAAGGTATTTTTAGCTTTTGCCTTGAACTTGGCAAAGGTTTCACTTGCTTATTTTCTGTCTTAAGGACTAAAACTGTCATCCACCATGTGCAACCATCAACAATCAGCATGAAGTATTTACTGCCACCTGCAGTTTCAGGAGTGATGCATCCACACAAATCTATATGTAACAATTCTAGTGGCTCATCAACTCTCCACCTAGAAGTCTATGAAAAAGAACATCTTGTCAGCTTTGCTACTAAACATGACTGACAGACTTGGTTAGGATGATCTATTAGTGGTAACCCCCCTGCCATCTCCTTTTCAACTAGCATTTTCAAAGACTAAAAATTCACAAGCCCAAGTCTAGCATGCCAAAGCCATGACATATCACTAACATTAGCAAGCAAACACACTTGATCAATAGTTTTCAATTCTATCTTGTATAATCTATTCACAACTCTATGTACTCTAATGATCATTCTTTCAGGGTTCTTTTCTGCTACTTGAATCAAATCATCATCCATATCTATTCTATGCCCAATTTTTGTTAGTTGACCAAGACTAACCAAGTTACTTTTAAGCTTTGGAATGAAATAAACATCATGAAGTAGCCACTATTCCCCTGACTTAACCTAAAGCAATATTAAACCCTTACCCTGAATTTCAATAGTTGATCCATCACCAAAAGTAACCTTATCAAATGTAGTAGAGTCAAGATTTCTGAACTTCTGTCTATCTCTTATCATATGGTTGCTAGCTCCATTGTCTAGATACCAAACATCCCCAGATAACACACCATCATTGGTGTAATGAAGCTTAGGGTACACCTTTACCTCATGCAGAGACAACTAACAGTCGTCCAACAATAGCTTATCTGATGATGGGTGCCCCAGCTTCCCCAGCATAGCCATCTCAGCGAGCAACACCATCGGCTCATACTCCACCATCCTGGCATGATGTGCTTCCTCCTTGCTCTTCTCCTCTCTTGGACACTGATTTGCATAATGTCCATGCTTGTGGCACTTGAAGCACTTTATATGACTTTTGTTGCGCTTGCCATTGCCATACTTCATCGCATTGCCTTGCCTGCCGCGGCCGCCAGTGCCTCCATCACATCCATGTCCACGATCCCGACCACCACCGCTGCTATCATGCGATCGACTCTTCCCTGATCCTTCTCTAGACACCCTCTTCTGCCTTGCCCCCCACTCGGCTTGCATCAGCAACACTCGACCAGTGTTGGTCTTTGCCACACCACTTGCTCCCCACCTAGTGCGTTCTTCAAAGGCCTTTAATCTCCCTACTGCCTTGTCAAAGGCTAGCTTCTTGAGATCATGGACTTGCTCAATCCCGGCCACCACATGGATGAACCACTCTAGCACAGTATCAAATAGCTTCTTCACTAGAGTGGCGTCGTCGAGTGACCCTTCTAGATTTGCATACTCGGACTGACATGCTTGTCAGTTTTCTAGTATACAAATCAGTCGACTCCTCTTCCTTCATCCTCAAACCATTGAATTCACTCTACAAGGTCTAAAGTCGTGCCTCCTTGACGTGCTCCTCATCGACAAATTTTGCCTTGAGCAAGCCCCTAGATCTCCTTCCCAGTCTTCTTGCCAGTAACTTGCTTCAGGAGGTCATCGGCGGACACTAAAGCAAGTGTGCCCGAGCCTTCGTGTCCTTCGCCTTCGCTGCCACTGCTGCCATCGCCCCTTGTTGAGACATCCCCTCCGGTGGTTCCATCACCTCCCACACCCCCTGATCCTCCATAATAGCTTGAACATAGATGCTCCAACTAGTGTAGTTGGTTGCGGTGTCACTCCTCTCATTCATGGTGGATCAAGCAATGATTAGCATGCAATTGCAGCTCTGATACCAAATGTTGATCTTAGGAACTCAATTGCAATGCTAATGATGAAAATTGGCTAATCCTAGAACAAGAATGTGCATGAACAAGTGAACTACACACAGGAACCGCCAGGGTGATAGCCCCCATTTTGGCTTTAGTTCACAACAAGTACAACATAGTTTACAACCAACTGATTGCGCTAACATGCTCCTAGTACATCCAACTATTTACACCAACAATTAATGACATTAGTTTTACACATAAGAAATTTTAAAACAAGATACAAAGGGGTAGCAATGGAACTACTCGCTGCAGAGCGCTCCACGAACATGGTCACCACGCTCCCAGTGCCAACCGTTCTCACTCTTCATTTGAATTCAGATCTTTGTGCTATTGCTTCACCAGCTCAGCAGATGACTTCATCACAATCCTTGCAGCAAGTTTACACCAACAAAGTCTTTGCAAGGAGTGGTTGCTGAACTCATGGCTGGCATTCTTGCATCGCCGGAGCCACTGCTCATCATTGGAGTTGAAGAGGACATGGTCAAGGAAGTCACGGTGGTGCGCTCGCCCTTGGGTAGTTGGCGAAGTTGGTGGCCCACAGGATGTGCTCCATGTCAGCGGGGGTTCCTGTCACGATGCTCATTCGCATCTCAGTGATCTAGAACTTCATCTGGTGGTCTGAGCTACCAATGATCAGCTCTGTGGACCAATCCAAGAAGAGGTGTCGGTTCTTGATTAACACTAGCAGGTGGCCCAGGAGTGGGCCACTGCGATTTGAGGCCATGGGTGGTGGGCTTGTTCATCTTGTTCTTGGCCGTCGGTGCAATTTGAGGCCGTGTGTAGTGGGCTTGTTCGTCTTATTCTTGGTCATTATCAGGGCTTGCGTAATGAGGTGGTAGGATATGTAGAGGATAGGGAGCAGGACGAGTAGGGTGATTATGCTGGCTTGATGCTCAGAGGAAGAGGAGGAGGAGACCATTCCCTTGCAGTTGACTTTGTAGCTTTTGTTGTTGACATTTGATGGAGGAGTTGAGAGGAGCTTATATACACTATGTCTGCACTCTACAATGGATCCAGGAAGTTGCAGTGTCCAACCCAAACTTGTACTTTCTAAACTGAAGATGATGGATGCTAGTGCTAGCTAAATATTGTGGGAGTGTGCCTACCATTGCTATGCATGGGCACACGCCAAGTTGTTTGTGCTTGTTGAGCATGATACGACCTTGCGGTGCATTGTAGAGTAAGAAAGGTCAGCTGAGTGTTTCTTGTCTTGGAAAACAAATGTTTCAATAGAAGCTTCCGTCCTTATCTTGAGTCTTGGGATAGAGGACTTGGTAGTGTGGTGGTTGTTGGCAGTCAATAAAGCATATTTTATACTGCCAACTATTGTCCAAAAATGGATAAAACTAAAGTATTTATACACATATATATTTACCACTGACCTATTTCCATATGTATTAGAGATTTATTATTTTACAGGACTTATATGTGAAAATGTGGAAATACGGCAAGAATATGCTTTTCGATAAAGCGTAAATACCAAGGGAAGAGAAGAGGCCCAAACCAACCATGCAAACCAGAGACAACCACCACCACAATTGGGCTTAGAATCAACCAAGGACGCAACCAGGCGAAGATGGGCTGATTTGGCCCCAGCCCTGGGGCGGCCGCCCCCTCCAACCGTCTCTCACGCCGACCTTTCTCATGGCAGTTCCTGGTGCCTTGGATGCAATGTTTTTACCAGTGGTTACCTTAATTATGACGCAAACCAACCTCTCCCTAGTATAAATGTATAGGCAGAGGGGGGCCTCTTAGGTTAGATTCAGATTATTCTAGAGAGACATCCTAACCCTTGTATTTTCTTTCTAGTTGTCTAGTTAGATCGGAGTAGGCAAGGCCTCATCGAAGGACTTGTATCTAGAGACCTCTTGGTATGAATAAGATCATGAGTTCTTTAGTTATATTGTTCTATTCATCTAGCTCTCTTATAGTTCTTCATATGAATTAGAGCTTAGTCTTTACGTTGATCATTTGGCATATTGTTATGATGAATGATTAGTGTTTAGACTTCATCCTAGATTATCATAATGCTATTATGATGAGAAGTAGAGATGAACTAGATGATGGTTTGTTTTTCTTGTAAGAGAGAACTATATCCTAGCTCATTGATCCATAGGGTCAGAGTCCTGGGGGATGTCGAGTGTTTCTGTATATGTTAGCATGGTGCTAGGGTATAGAGGAATCAGCAATGCACTTCATAGTCCCCGATTGAGGTGGTAGGCGGCAGGATGTGACAGGCCTATCCATCCCTTGTAGTCCCCCACGTCCGGCTATGGTGTAGGAGTCCAAAATGCCGGCCAAGTTGCTAGCAGACTAGTACTCGTCGGTCTCCCCTAATCATCGAAGTCGTAGCTATGTCTAATTGTATTAACATAGAACCTATGATAATTTGTCACACCTCGGTTTACAAGGAGGCAAAACCGGTTACAAACGCATGTGTGCCCAAGATCAATTTCACACATGCCGTGACATCATTAATGAACCAACATCACAGTGCTTCAATTACAATAAAAAAACATTTAACGATTACATCGTACCATTATTACAATAAAGTCTGAACTCAGCTTAAAGCGGAAACAAAAAAGTGGCGTTTGACAAAAGTAAACACTAAGACGACGACGACACAACGACGACGCTGTAGTGGGTCCACCTCGCCACAGGAAAGGTCGACGGTAGCACCACGAGCCTAATAACCAGGGAGATCCTCCGGGAACTCATCATCCGAATCGTCATCACTCGAACACCCTTTATTTGTGAATTAGCAAGGGTGAGTCCATGTCGAACTCAAAGCAAGTACAGCGGAAAAAACAATGACATGCAAGGCTAATCAAAAGGTAAAGCTGGTGGGTACACACTTTGCGGTAGCTTTTAATGTAACAAGCATATTTTAATTAGCAACCTATTCACTATCAACTTGGTTGAGAAACCCATCCCTTAATTAAGGTTCAAGTAGAATTAAGGTTCATTAAGATCAAACAAAAAGAAAAATTTTATAAACATAAATATAAATATGAGATAGCCATCTCAGTTCACTCTCTGCGGCGCTGGCGGCCTTGCTGGGCCGCTCGGCGGAGGGGAGCGGGCGTGGCGGTGGGCGGGGGGGGCTTCTTTGGGCCGGCCGCCGCCGGGCCGGTCGTCGCGGCCGGGCTTCTATTTGGCGGCCGCTTGGACGCCGAGCTGGCCGGCTGGCGGCTCGGCCTTGGCCTTTGGCCGAGGTTGGCTCGCTAAGCCGCCGCCGGCTCGGCCTCGGCCGAGCTAGGGGCAAATTTCTTCGGCCGCGGGCCGGCCGGCCCGGCTTGGCCGAGCCGGGCTGGCCGGCAGGGCTAGGCGCGGTCGGGCCATGGCTTGGCCAAGGCTGGCTATGGCTGGCCAGCTTAGGCTATGGGTGGCCAGGGTTGGCCAGGGCCCACTGGGGCCCACCTAGGTTAGGTAGAGGGATCCTAGGGGTAGTTAGTCTAGGTTTAGTCAGTCTAGGAGTTTTGAAGGGACAAGTATGAGCAAGTTGGGAGTCAGGGACCAAAGAGAAAGTCAGTCAACTAACTCAAACAAGTCAACCAAAAGCTGTGCAGCAGCATGAATGCAACATTACATGGTGTCTACCTTATAGTTACTTTTAATATTTTATGAAACAAGTATTAAACACCTATGAATGAAAGGACTCTCTAATAAAGAAATCAAATTAACTTTAATTTGCAAAAGTTTATATTTCCGGGTGTTATAAACCTACCCCCTTAAAGGAATCTCGTCCTCGAGATTAGGAGACTCAGGGAATAACTCGGGATAATCTGACTTCAAATCCTCCTCATTTTCCCAAGTTGACTCCTGTTCGGCATGATGCTTCCATTGCACTTTGCACATTCTGATAGTCTTGCTTCTGGTGATCCTCTCAACTGTCTCCAAGATCTTAGCAGGACTTTCTTCATATGTCAAGTCTTTCTGCAGATCCACTTCATCAATAGGTAACCTTTCTTTCTCAGGTACTCTCAAACATTTCTTGAACTGCGAGACATGAAACACATTGTGCACATTCGACAAGTAAGGTGGCAACTCAAGTTGGTATGCTACCTCTCCTCTCCTTTCCAGGATCTTGAAAGGACCAATATATCTTGGTGCCAACTTTCCCTTGACTTTGAATCGCTTCAAGCCCCTCATTGGTGATACTTTAAGATATACATGATCACCAACTTCAAACTTTAGCTCTCTACGGCGAACATCTGCATAACTCTTCTGCCTAGACTGAGCTGCTCTTAAGTTCTGTCTGATGATCTGTACTTGCTCATTGGCTATCTTCAATGCATCAGGACCGAACACTTGCCTCTCACGGTCGATTCGGAAACGGGGTGTTCTGCACTTTCTACCATATAGAGCTTCAAAAGGGGACATCTTAAGGCTTGCCTGGTAGCTATTGTTGTAAGAAAACTCAGCATATGGCAAGTTGTCATCCCAACTATTGCTCGACTGTAAGGCACATGCTCTCAACATATCCTCTAGAATCTGATTGACATGTTCAGTCTGGCCATCCGACTGTGGATGATATGCTGAACTGAACCTCAACTCAGTTCCCAAAGCTTCATGCAACTTCTCCCAAAATTTTGAAGTAAACTGGGTACCTCTATCAGACACTATCCTCTGAGGAACTCCATGTGCACAAACTATCCTGGCCATGTACTTCTCAGCTAACTGTGCTCCAGTGTAAGTGGTCTTGACAGGTATAAAATGACCAACCTTAGTCAAGCGATCCACTACCACCCAAATAGAGTCAAAACCTCGCTGTGTCCGAGGTAAGCCCACTATGAAGTCCATACTGATCTCATCCCATTTCCATTCCGGCACCTTCAACGGTTGCAACAATCTAGCTGGTCTCTGATGTTCTGCCTTCACTCTTTGGCAGGTGTCACACAGAGCTACATACTCTCCGATGTCCCTTTTCATTCCACACCACCAATAATGTTCCTTCAAATCTTGGTACATCTTAGTACCTCCGGGGTGAATGGAGTAAGCTGACTCATGACACTCCCTCAATATGGTGTCCTTGATCTTCTGATCATCAGGCACACACAACTTGTGCTTATACCAGAGAGTCCCATCTTCATCAACGCTGAACCCAGGTGCTCTGTCCTCACCGACCAGCTTGACAATCTCTTAGAACTTCTCATCAGTCTTCTGAGCCTTTCTAATTTCCTGCTCAAGTGTCGGCTCAACATCCATAGAAGTACCTTGAACATTAGCTACGAAACCCAAGTTGAGATATTCAAACTCAGTCAACAATTCTTGAGGTAACTCTGCAGCCTCCAACATGTTCACTTGACTCTTCCTGCTTAGAGCATCAGCCACTACATTAGCCTTCCCAGGGTGGTAATGGACCAATTCATAGTCCTTGATCAACTCCAACCATCTTCTCTGTCTCAGGTTGAGATCATTTTGAGTGAATATATACTTCAAGCTCTTGTGGTCAGTGTAAATATCACACTTATGACCAAGGATGTAGTGTATGAGTTGGATAATTCACTTCATGCTTCTTCAGCTGTCTAGAGGCATAGGCAATAACCTTACCCTCCTGCATGAAAACACAACCTAACCCATGCCTGGAAGCATCATAGTAAATAGAGAAACTCATGGTCATGTCCGGCAAAGCTAGCACAGGTGCAGTTGTCAACCTCTTCTTCAACTCCTCAAAGCTAGCCTGACATTGCTCGGTCCACTTAAAGGGCTTATCTTTCTCCAACAAAGCAGTCATAGGCTTGGCTATAGTAGAGAACCCTTCAATAAACCTCCGATAGTAACCTGCCATTCCCAGAAAACTTCTGATCTCCTTGACAGTTTGGGGTGGACTCCACTTCAACACATCTGCCACATTCTTAGGACTAACAGTAACTCCACCCTTGGATATGACATGCCCAAGGAAAGAAACCTCATGCAACCAGAAGTCACACTTACTGAATTTGGCATAGAGTTGGTGTTTCCTCAACTTCTGCAACACCAACCTCAGATGTTCTTCATGTTCTTCCTCATTCTTGGAGTAGATCAAAATGTCATCAATAAAGACCACCATAAATTTATCCAGATACTCCATAAAAACTTTATTCATCAAGTACATAAAGTAAGCTGGAGCATTAGTTAGGCCAAAAGACATTACTGTATATTCATAAAGTCCATAGCTGGTGGTGAATGCGGTCTTTGGAATGTCACTAGGTCTGATCCACAACTGATGGTAACCTGATCTCAAATCTATCTTAGAAAAGACACAGGCTCCTTTCAACTGATCAAATAGATCTTCTATTCTGGCTAAGGGGTACTTATTCTTAACTGTTACTTCATTCAAAGGCCTATAGTCAACACACATCCTCTGTGTCCCATCTTTCTTTTCTACAAAGATAATTGGGGCTCCCCAAGGTGAAGAACTAGGACGAATAAAACCCTTAGACTGCAACTCTCTAAGTTGTGACTTAAGTTCTTCTAATTCAGGAACACCCATTCTATAAGGTCTTTTTGCTATAGGTGCAGTACCAGGCAACAAGTCAATTATAAACTCAATCTCGCGTTCAGGTGGCATACCTGGCAGATCCTCAGGAAAGACATCTGGGAACTCCTGAACCACTCTGATGTTCTCGATTGCCTCACCGCTGAGATGATTCACTGTCCCCTCGCTTATTGGTTATCACGGGCACAACCACATCAACAGTCTTCCCATCAGGTGCGATCGAGTCTTTGTCCTTTCGAACACTTGATATTTGCTTTCCACTTGTTCAGCCAATTCATCCCCGGGATGACATCCGGACCATCAGATTCAAGCACAATAGGCTTAGCAGGAAAGTCTACCCCCTTAAATTAATTCTTACATTGGGACACCAAACATTAGTGGACATATTTCCCCCAGGTGTTTTAACACTCATAGAGCTAGGCATAAGTTGGGTGGGAATGCTATTTTTGCGAACAAACTGGCTACCCACAAAAGAATGTGATGCGCCGGTATCAAAAAGAACTGAAGCTGGATGAGAGTCGACTAGAAACGTACCGAGCACCACGTCGGTAGCCTCCTCAGCAGTCTCCACCTTGACGTGGTTCACTTTCCCATGATTCTGGTTCTTCTGCCTATTCTGAGGACAACCATTGGCATAGTGTCCTGGTTGTCCACACTTGAAGCAAAGATTGCTAGTGGGGGCGGAGTTGGCACTAGTCTTCATGGGGGCATTCTGATAGTTCTGGCACGGCGCCTGATTCTGATTGGAACGCTGCACCTGGTTGTTGGAGCGCTGATTCTGACCATTGAAGCTCTGACGCTGACCCTGATTACCAGACTGATAAGAGGGACACTGCCGGAAGTTCTGCTGGTTGTTGTAGCGAGGACGGCTGCTATCTCCCTAGTACTGATGCTTGTCAGCCTTCCGCTTCTTCTTCTTGTCTTCCATCTTATTGCGCTTGCTCTCAAGCACAATAGCCCTGTCAATCATCTCCTGGAAGCTAGCATACTTCACATTGGACATCATGTAGGAGAGACCATCATTGAGCCCCTCCAGGAACTTATCCTGCTTGTCCTGGTCCGTCTCAACGTCCCTAGGAGAGTAGCGGGACAACTCCGTGAACTTGTCACGGTACTCACAGACAGACAAGGAGCCCTGCTTCAAGTCAGCAAACTCCTTCTTCTTCAGCTTCACTACACTAGCTCGCACATGGTACTCTAGAAACTCCTTACTGAACTCTGCCCAAGTGATGGTGTTTGGAGCTTGGTGAGCAAAGCGGTAAGCTTCCCACCAGTTAGCTGCAGCTCCCTGCAGTAGCCTAGACCCATAAAGAACCTTCTCCCTGTCATTGCACTGAGCAATGTCCAGCTGCCTCTCCACATCCTTCACCCAATCCATAGCAACAAGAGGGTCGGTGAGTGAGAGAAAATGGAGGGTGCCCCTTCATGAATTCACTGCGCCTATCTCTTGGTGGAGGTGGTGGAGCATTCAGTTACGGTTCGATTCGAGCTTGATTCATGGCCATGTTCGTTGCATCATGGCCATCATGGCGTTCATGCCCCGCATGAACCGGGCCCGCATAGCCATCATCCGTTTCCACCGTTGGTGGGGAGGTGGAGGAGGTGGTGCATTGTTGTTGTTCTGGTTGTTGTTCCCACCGGAACCTCCAAAGACCTGTTGTTAACACCAGAATTTGGTCGTGGATATGACGGGTGGACCTGCAAGGAGCAGAGAGAGCAATTCGGCAAGTGCGTATGCGGTCGGCTAATTTCCATGCGTTCGGCAAATGGTCAAGCGGTCGGTAACGGCTTTATTTGAAGGCGAAAGAAGGAAAGATGAAGCTGGCTAGAAAGGGAAGGAGTCGTGATAATCAAGGACTCCGATTATGGATAGAGTTAGCGTGTCTGGTCTTTCCAATTTTGTTTGAACAGTTCGTAAGTGCTTGGGACTCATGTTCGTCCGGGGTATAAATATAAACCCTCGACCATTGTAATAAGGGTTCACAACCAATTCAATACAACCGGCTACGCGCCACCCTTCGAGTCCTTTTAGTCGAGTCGTCGAGTTCTTCGAGAGGGCCAATCGATCCGTCGACCTCCGTAAGTCCTGACAACCTTGTTATCATGCCTAGTATCGTGCGGCGGATTTAGATGTGATGCAAGAAGTCTTGCTGCAATGCTTAGTATCATGCGGTGGATTTAAGCATTGAACCAAGAGGGTTCCATGTTAGTCATGAGTCGTGCGGCGGGCTAAGATTAGCTAGGAGCTAGTTACCAAAGTTTCTCTCGATTAGGTCATGAGTCGTGCGGCAGGCTAAGATCTAAGCTTAGAGGCTAGTTATCGGCTCTTTTAGATTTGGCATGATCTAATAGATTCATTAAGTTATCACGTGTTGCTTGCTTTATTCAATGTTTAATTATTTGCAACACTCTTTTGCCCAATCTAGATTGATACTCTTTCGGCTTGTTGATCATTCTTATCATACTTATTCAATATCAAGTAAATCAAGCTCATATAGCCGAATTAGATCGATCTAGATTGTTACGTGTTGCGGGTTCATTCACGTCGTGTGTAGATAAGCCTTGACAGGACCGGGTACCGTGCGGCAGATGCAGGTCTTTGGGTTACTCTAGAGCTAGTCATCCGGTGGACTAGAGATCGGTTTAATCTGATAGGTTTCTTTTACATGTTACATGTTTGTTCCTTCTTCATGGACCCCGATTCGGCAATCTTGCCGATACGGTTATGCTTATACATGTAACGAGTATCTATGGATCTGTTAGACAATCACGTGCTTTTAGCTCTCTATTGCTAGGTTGTATCATGCGGTGGATTGATCTAGTAGTGAGGAGTGGTGTAAATTCATAGTGAGTGGTATCATGCGGTGGATTAGCTTGCTTGAGTTTATGCTTGACGGGTTTATGAAGGCTAGACGTGCGGCAGACTAGTTGAAGTAGCCTATGCATGTATTTGTTTAGTAGATTTATATTTATAAGTTACTTATTCTTAATTATTAAGTGCTTGATGATGCTTTAAACCCGAGAAGTAGTTTGATATGCGTTTCACGATTCAATTTTGTTCAAACATGTCTTCATCTATCGTATTCGGCAATTTCGTTCGTTTACATCGTTATGTACTTTAGCCGAATGAACCGCAACTGCTAAGTGCGATAGCTTCTATAGCTATATGTCGTCGTAAGTGGCTTCGGGGCCGTAAAGATGGAACTGTCTCGGTCTCACCCAAAGACGTTCCAGTTATGATCTTACTTGTTTTATCCCTTGTCGATTTTCAGGTCAAATCGATCGGCACGCTTCCGGGATTCGTACGCCGGCACCCGATTGAAGCTAGGCTTTCCGGCTTGCCGTGTGTGAGACGTTGTGGTGGTCACATTTTGCGTCAACACACTTTTTGGCACGCCCGGTGGGACCAACTTCTCAATATAAGATGGGATCGGAAATTGACAACGATCACGTTCGAACGTGACCATGGACGAGCCGCCGCGAGCAACGCCGATGGTGGAGCAAGCAATGGAACAATTTCAGCGAAATGTCGATGTCCTTTTCCAAGAACAAGAGTGGCGAGTGATGATCAAGCAAGCACCGCCACGAGTTCTTCTCGCTGGTCAATCTGATGTTACTGACGAAGAGGAGATGCAGAAGGTAGTTGGAGCCATCTACAAAGCTGTAGGAGACACTATGTTGAATCACAACACAGCTTTTCCGGGCACCTTCCGCAAAATCATGGCTGAAACTTTTGGTCCGGCGGTTGACAAACGATTTGAAGCAAGATTTGGAGAGCTTGTCGGGCCGGTGTACTTCAACACTCAAGCAATCTTCGGGGAAGTCAACTGGAGGAGATGAGATAATCGGTACAAGCAAGGATGGAGCTATTCATGATGGAAAAGAGAAGCCTCCCGTGACCGAGCAAGCAAACTCATGGTCGGGTAGCTTTTGGTGCAACAACGGATATACCCGCATCTCGCATACAAGATTTCTCCAAAGAGCAAACAAGATTGCATAAGAGTATCTATGGAGATGGGTATAGTGAATTCACGATGACGGTGCTCGGATGCTTTGCCGAATCCGGGATACGGAGTGCATCGAGTGCCTTCTAAGAGACAGGAGCAAAAGATGCAAATGATGAGCTCCTAAGCGAATGGCGATATGATGCGTAATCAATTCGGCACGAAACCAAAGCATCGACATATGCATACAAATCTCCTTTCCCGAGAATGGTACAATAGGGTAGCTCTTCCACCAAGAGTTAAGCCACCAACGGATTTGACCAAGTTCTCTCGGTCAAGATGACACCGATACCATTGAGCATGTCAAGTAGATATCCGATGCAACTTGGAGAAGTCGCGATGAAGCTTGGAGGATTAGATATTTTCCTATGTCTCCGACGGGGCCGGCTTTCACATGGTTTGCATCACGGCCGGCCAATTCCATTGGTACATGGGCGAATTGGAGCAAAAGTTCCATTCATACTTTTATACGGGAACCAATGAGAAAAAGATGGTTGATCTGTGGGCTATGAGAATGAAGACTACTGAGACACCAATGGAGTATCTCCGCAGATTCAGAGAAGCAAAGAACATGTGCTATTCTCTGACTATTCCTGATGATCAACTCGCACAATTGGTCATTGCGGGCATGCCGCCACATATCGAGACAAGCTATTCGGCATGGAGTTTGAAGACCTTGGGCAGCTTGCACAAAAGCCGACGGCAATGAGCAATCAAGCCCAAGGGTTCAAAAGAGATGCTCGTTTCGGAAGAACAAGTGCAACTGTTGACATGTATCGAGGATTTCTAGAAGAAGGATCTCGAATATGAAGATGAAGATGAAGTAGTCGCTGCAGAGTTGAGCTGGACAAAGGAGCCTACTTTGGTCGGTCATCGGTGGGTGAAGCAAAGAAAAGGGATCCTATGATTTTGATGTCGATGAAAGCGAGATAAGCTCTTTTTGTATCTCGGGTCCAAGAGGGACGCGTTAAGCGCGGAAGGACATCCTATGCCGCGCCCGAAGGAGTAAAGGATAAGAAGTACTTGTGGATTTCATGATACAAACTCTCATCATATCAATGATTGCCGAGTGTTCGTAATAAAGATTCGAAGGCTATTCAAGATGGACACTTAAGATTTGATGGCAAGATGAAAGTAGACAAGAACCCGTTCCCTCAGAACATGGTCTCTTTCTCCATAGGCATGGTTGATGCCAGTGAGTCCAAGGAAAAGGGAAAGATGAAGGTTCTGACATCTGAAAGAGCCAAGGAGAGTGGTTCTGTTGACCCTAATCGGCAAGTTACCAAGGAGGAAGTGCAACAAGCGCAGTTCAAGAATAGCCAAACAGAGAAGGGTCAGACTTCAGATGCAGCTAAGGGAAATTGCCGAATACACGCTGATCCGAAGCGCAGGGTTACAGCACGACACTTGTTGAATAAGTGGCAATGGGAAAAGAAGATGGAATATGATGAGGAACAGCAGTACATTGAAGAGGAGCGCAGTTCATGGCGTAACGTCGCGAGATATGAAGCGGAGGTGCGCCAAAGAGAACAAGAAGAGTACGGAGAGAACAAGAGCAATCTCATTGGAACTGTTCTTTCTTCGGTTTCTTGTTGGAATGAAGGCTTGAAGTTGCCTGCCAGAACAATTGTCCCGAATGCGGTGATCAATATTCGAATACGGGCAATCTCGAGTCAACCGTCCCGTTCACGATAGACTTGGGATGAAAGTTCCGAGAACGATCGGCGCTTAAAAATAAACAGTTTTGATGAACATCGGAGGAAGAGATTTGCGAGATCAAGCTTGGGCTCACAAGCAAGTGTCCATAATGCGAAGAGAGCTCCTACGGGTGGCAAAGAGGACAAGTGGTGCCCTCCCGGTGCGCGGAAAAGTCGGAAGAGAAGAGTTCGGCGTTTGAGAAATCAAGAACCGAAACAGGAATTAGCCGAAAAGAAGCCAATGTGGCGTCCTAAGAAAAAGGATAATGGATGGGGTCCTTCGGCCGATACTAACATGGTGTTCTTTATTCCATTAGAGTTTAAAGCTCCCGAAGATCAAGAAGTGCAAGATGAGGTATATTCAGATTTTGATGAGATCGAATGCCGAGACTTGATGGCTCAACTTGTGTTGACTCGGCAAGCAATCTTTGACAAGCCGTTAAGAACCGTCATCCGAAACCATTATACCTAAAAGGATATGTCAATGGCAAGCCTTTAACCAAGATGCTTGTTGATGGAGGGGCTGCTATCAATATTATGCCCTATGCTACTTTCGGGAAACTTGGTATGACAAATGAAGATTTGTCGCAGATCGACATGATTCTTAGAGATTTTGTGGCAATGCTTCGATACTCGTGGAGCAAGTACATGTGGAACCGATGATTGGATCCAAGACCTTGATCACTACCTTCTTTGTCATTGATGGCAAGGGGGCATATAGCATGCTTCCGGGAAGGGATTGGATCCATGCTAATTGCCGTATACCCTCAACTATGCATCAAATCCTTATTCAAAGTGGGTAGGAGATGATGTAGAGGTTGTTCAGCCGATGATTCAGTTAGTGTTGCCACTTCGAGCCTCGCTTATTGGGAGTATGACGGACTAGATTGCCTTTCGGGTAAGGTATGGAAAGAAGGTCCTGTCAATGTGTTCGACAGAGATCAACGCCCGATCCAAGCAAATCGGCTCGACAAGTAACTTTTAATGGGCAATCCAATCGATGGCAACAAAGGCAACCGGGTCGTGGTTTCATGTCGGCCGACAAGTTAGAAGAAATCAATGTTGGTGATAGCACAAAGTCAAGGCCGATGTATATCGTGCAGATTTAGACCAGAATATAAATTGAAGTTAATAGAGTTCTTTGAAGGAGTTCAAAGATTGTTTTGCTTGGGATTACACAGAGATGCCTGGATTGGATCGATCAATTGTTGAGCATAAGTTGCCTATAAAACCTGGATTTCGTCCCTTCAAACAACCTCCACGAAAAATTTATAAAGAAGAGGTATTGGCCGATGTAAAGAAAGAAGTTGAAAGACCGATTGAAGCAAACTTTATTCGGCCATGCGGGTATCGAGTGGATTTCAAATATAGTGCCTGTCTACAAAAAGAATGGGAAGATGAGAGTATGCATAGATTTCGAGATCTCAATAAAGCTACTCCCATGGATGGTTACCCAATGCCGTTGCCGATTTGCTAGTTGATGCAGCGGGGTATGAAGTCATCGGCTTTATGGATGGCAATGCGGCTACAATCAAATTTTCATGGCGAGTTGAAGATATTGCAAAGGCGCATTCGATGTCCCGGCCACATTGGGTTATTTGAATGGATAGTAATGACATTTGGATTGAAGAATCTTGGTGCAACTTATCGAGAGCCATGAATTATATCTTTCATGAGTTGATCGGCAAAATTGTGGAAATTTATATTGATGATGTGGTGGTCAAATCCGGAGACCATGAAAGACATTTAGCCGATTTGAGGAAGACTTTGGAGTGCACAAGGAAACATGGTTTAAAAATGAATCCAAATAAGTGTGCTTTTGGGGTCTCTGGTGAGTTCTTGGGGTTCTTGATCCACAAAGGAGGAATAGAAGTTGGGAAAAAGAGCATGGAAGCAATAGACAAAGTTGTTCCCCCAACTAATCTTACGAGTTGCGGTCATTCATCGGGCAAGATTAATTTCGTGAGGAGATTCATATCCAATTTATCGAAAGAGTATTGCCTTTCTCTCCATTGTTGAAGCTCAAGAAAGATCAGAAATTTGTTTGGGGTGACATACAGCAAAAGGCTTTTGATGAGATCAAGCAATATATGAAGGCACCACCAGTGTTGGTACCTCCACAACTTGAAAAGCCTTTCAAGCTGTATGTGGCGGCCGATAGCCTAACAATAGGATCGGCCCTTATGCAAGAGTTTGATGGAAAAGAGAGAGTAATAGCTTACATTAGCCGAAAATTGTTAGATCCTGAAACAAGGTATTCGGCTATAGAAAAGCTCTGTTTGTGTGTTTATTATTCATGCACCAAATTTCGGCACTATTTGTTGAATGCCGAATGTGTGGTGATATCTAGTTTTGATGTAATTAAACACATGCTATCAATGCCGATTTTAAGTGGCAGAATCGGCAAATGGGTATTAGCACTGTCAGAGTTTAATTTAAGGTATGAGTCGGCAAAAGCAGTGAAAGGACAGGCAATTGCCGATTTTATTACTCAACATCGTGATTTATCTCGTGATGTGATTAACATTGCCCCGTGGACATTATTTTTTGATGGATCGTCATGTGATAAAGGCGGTGGTGCTTTGGTATTCTTTTGATATCCCCACGTGGAAGGACATTTGAGTTTGCTTTTTCAATTGAATATCCCTGTCACTAACAATCAAGCGAGTATGAGGCTTTGCTTAGAGGGCTTTGTTTGTTAATAGAAGTGAAGGCTGTTGCTATTGAGGTGTTTGGTGACTCGAATTGGTGATCAATCAATTAACAGGACAATATGAATGCAAAAATGATGTACTTGCAAGGGTACCATGAACAATGTAGGGAACTTCGAAAAGCTTTTCGTAGTTACTTTGCATCATATACCCGAGAGAGCACAATGGAGAGGCAAATAAATTAGCTCAAGCGGCCTCGGATATCGGGAAAATCATGAAGTCTATACGGCAGAAGAAGGTGCTTTCAATGGTGATCAGATAAAAGATGATTGGAGAAGTGATATTATCAGTTATCTGAAAGGCCCATCTCAAAAAGTTTCCCGAAAGCTCAGGTATAAAGCCCTTAAGTTCGTACTTCTTGATGATCAGTTGTACCACAAGTCTATAGATGGAGTGTTGCTCAAGTGCTTGAGTCAAGAAGAAGCTAAGAAGATTATGTTTGAAGTCCATGAAGGAGCTTGTGGTGCACATCAGTCGGCTTACCGAATGAAGTGGATAATAAGAAGGACAGGGTACTTTTGGCCGACTATGTTGGAAGATTGCTTTGAATATTACAAAGGATGTCGAGATTGTCAGATATTTGGTAATGTTCAAAGAGCACCTGCATCTGTTTTGAATCCAATAATTAAACCTTGGCCGTTTAGAGGATGGGGTATAGATTTAATTGGACAGATCAATCCTCCATCTAGCAAAGGACACAAATTTGTGTTGCTGGCGACAGATTATTTCACCAAGTGGGTTGAAGCTGTCCCTTTGAAAAAAGTCACATCAGAAAATATGATCAATTTTGTCAAAGAGCATATAATTCATAGGTTTGGGATTCCACAGACCATTACAACTGATCAAGGAACTCAGTTCACTTCTTCAGAGTTTTGTGGCTTTGCTTGAAAGCATGGGGATAAGATTATATAATTCTTCTCCTTATTATGCACGGGCTAATGGCCAAGCGAGAGGCATCAAATAAGATCATGATCAAGATTATCCGAGAAGAAGATCGATGAGAAGCCAAGGAGATGGCATTTGGTCCTTAATGAAGCATTATGGGCTTACCGAATGGCTTGCCATGGATCCACACAAGCATCTCCATATGAGTTGGTTTATGGACATAATGCTATAATGCCTTGGGAGTTGCAATCAGGATCAAGGAGAGTTGAGTTACAAAAGGACCTGACAGAAAAAGATTATAAAGACTTGATGATGGATGAATTAGAAGATTTGCATTTGATTCGTCTTAAAGCTTTGGAGAATATTGAGAAGAATAAAATGCGCGTTGCCAAATATTACAACAAGAAAGTTAAAGTTAAACAATTTGCAGAGGGAGACTTAGTTTGGAAAACGATATTGCCGATTGGCACCAAAGATAAAGCATTTGGCAAGTGGTCACCAAATTGGGAAGGACCTTTTCGGGTTGTCAGTTGTGCACCTGGTAATGCGTATATATTGAAAACATTATTTGGAGAAGAACTCACTAGAGCCATCAATGGCAGATATCTTAAGAAGTTTTATCCAAGTATCGAAGTTGGATCTTAATTTTGATTCTGACGTGAATGTGGCATAGCCGATTGAATAAAATCGCCTTCAGAGCAAAGGAAAGAAGTTGGAGAAAGATAGCCGATGTTTTTATATCGCCTCTAGTGCAAAATAGCCGATATCGTGTGTATCGTCTTCAGAACAAAAATAGCCGATATAGTTGTATCGCCTTTAGTCAGATTTTTTAAAAGGTATAAGTGAACAGTTTGATCTTATCTCTCGGCTGATAGGTTTATCGGGGGAAGATAAAGTGAATTGAAGAGCTATACTACAAAACGTCAAGTCGTGGAACAGGACCGAGATCCAATCGGCTAAGACGTTGTTGTGCGTTCGGGAAGATTTCGTTCGGCAAGTAAGACGCAGTCGAGTTTTAAGTAAAGGATTGATGATTCGAGCAAATGCAACAGAAGAGAAATCATCGCAGACAGACAAGAGCAAGGAGAAGGCCAACATTCTTCATTTAAAATTTTATTTACAACCCGCATCCATCCTAATACAAGCTACTCCTCTTCCTCGGTGAAGAGCTTGTTGAGGACGGACTCGGGTTGGTGGAGTTGGCCGCGCGTCGGCGTGGTTGTCGTAAGACCCCGGGAGGCCTTCGATGCCTTCGACTTCATGGGGAGGCCCGTCCGGAAGCCGGCCGGCATCCGAGCGTAGTCGCTCCCGGTCCAGTGGACATCCCCGCCAAACCGAGCGCGGCGCCGAGACGAACGCGTGAAGAGCGACCCGGTCGATCCGACCGGGCACCGCCTCGAGACGCTCTACCACGTCGCCCCCCCGGGCGTTCACGTGGTTGGCCACCTCCGTCGCCGCCAACTTCGGGCGGTCCGGCTGCGGTGAGGTCTCGCAAAAAAAATTAAGCGGATCGGCAAAGCGGACCCGTAAAGAACGGGGATTGAAGGGCAATCGGCAAAAGCAAATGCGGTGATGGCCTCGCTCATCCGCCGGCGGTTGTCCTCCAACTCCGGCTCGAGCGATCCCGAACTTCTTGGTTTCTTCACCAAAAAGCTCCATTGCCTCATCCCGCTCGCGGCGATACGCGGCGGCGTCGTAACGGCTGTACGGCGGGATCTCCTCATCGTCCCGTTCCCATATCGGGACGTACGAGGGAGACCCCGATGAGGCCGAGGCAGAAGCCGTAGCAGGCGCCGGAACCGGGGTAGGAGCCGGGGCTGGAGCTGGGGCCGGCGCGGAAGCAGGGGCGTCAAACGCCGCGGCTGGCGCCAGGAAGCGCCACTGGCCGGTGCTGATTCTTGCCGTCCTTCAAACAAGATGCAATCAAAATCGGCTAAACAAAAAGAAGAAACCGCAAAAAGAATAAGTAAGACATCTCTTACTGCAGACGGCGGCCACCGCGACTGCTCCCCTCCGCCGCGTCCGCCGCGGGAGCAGGGACAAAGGGAGCAGTGTGGGTACCAGCCCGGGCGACCCGCCTCCGGGCATTGGCGATGTACTCGCCGATGTCCCCTGACACGAAACAGATCAAGAAGAATGAGCAACCGCAAGGGGGCAAGGACTCAGATCGGGTAAAATCGGCGAATAGCACAACTCAAGGGATTGAGAAATCTCACCGCCGGCGCTGGTTGCTGCTTCCCTCCGCTTCGTCCTGGGCGGGACGCTTGTTGCGGTCTCCGCTGCCCGCCATTGGTGGTGATAGGGTTTTCTGAAGACTTGAAGATGGAGAGGAAGTGGAAGAGATTAGGGATGGTGGCAACTGCTTGTGCTTGTGTGCGAATGGTGGGAGCCGACTGGTCCTATTTATGAACGTAGGAGCCGTGGCGAAACTGAAGGAAAGCCAAGCGACGATAGGGTTTCCACACCTATGGGCCGAAATTGAATTGGGCCAAGCCCATCACTACTGACGATTCAGTTGCCATGCGCTCGGTCGGCTAAATGGCTGATGAAAGGTATTCGGCTAAGACGGGCGCTCGAAACATAGCAGTTACATTCGGCTAATACATACATCAAGTGAGTACAATCATGACAAGGATAGCCGAATGATGACAGAAGCAGAGAAGAAAGAGAAAAACAAAATATTAAATCAGGAGGAAGCAGAGTCTCGCTGGATGCAATACATTCAGAGCATAATATTTATAGGTTTTGTCATACAAGCCAGAAGTTTATACATTCAAATAAGAATTGATGACATTCAAGGCGCCAATCTTGATTTTGTTGACCTCATCAAGGGCTCTTTTGTCGTCAGCCTCTGAGTTTTGGATCTGCTGCAGCCTGTTCTTGATTTGCTTGGTATCTCTGACAAGAGAGCTTATCTTGGTCTTGGCAGAGTCAAGAGGTGGCAGAGAAGCAAGCTTGGCCTCGTGAGATTGAATATTAGCATCCAGTTGAGCTAGTTGAGCTGCCAGTCTTGTCCTCTCATCTCTCATACTCTGCAATTCTGGCTCCAAGGTGTCCCAGGACTGTTTGGCCGATTTAAACTCAGAGTAGAGCTCCTTGACCTGTTGCTCTCTGGTTGCCTTGTCAGTCTCCAGGATAGTCTTGTCAGACATATTTTTATGAGCTCTCTTGACAACGGCAAAATGGTCATCAAGATGAGACAAGGCGTTGATGGCGTCCTTGAGATCAGAAGGGAGTTCTTGGATGAGTGGCTCTGCTATTTCCCTTATTTTGTCAGACTCCCGAGTCAGGTCAACGATATCCCTTTCCAAGAATGAGATTATGGCCTTTAGTTTAGCCTCGACTCTCCGATGATAATTGCCGATTGGAGGAGACTTCATCATCATCAAGCAAACTCTTCGGCAATAAGGGAGAACCGGCTGTTGAAGGGCAAGTATCCCGATGACGAGAAGAAAATTTATTAGCCGAATGACTTGACTCGATAGGAAATGACCGAGGAAAGTTAAGACAAATACCTCTTCGGCAAAAGTCTGATCGACGGCCTCCTGAGTAGCATCAAGGCTTTGAGTGATTGGCACGATTCTTTGTCTCATGAATAGCAGTGTCATGACTGGTTGATATATCTTGAATTGCCAAAGGAGCTGAATCTGGTACATCTTGAAGAAGAATTCTTTCTGTTGCTTCTCTTGACTGATGAAGAGGGATGCCTGTTGCTATGACTGTTTGTTCATCAGCCTGATGAGAAGGAGTTTCTTCTGCTGCTTCTCCTTGTTCACCTGCTTGGTCATCTGTTTGGTGAGGAGAAGTTTCTTCTGATGTTCCTCCTTGGTTACCTGGGCCAAATATAATGAGATTAGTACAGAGGCAAAAGGTGAGAATTATGAAAGCAAATACACACCAGGATTGATAGGCTCATCGGCATTTGCTTGGCCAGTAGGGGTTTCAGGAGAATTATCTAAAATAACCACCCTGTCGGGACTTTGAGGGTTGACACGTACTGCTGAAAGATAATTATCAATTCGAATATATTTACGTAAAGAAAATAAGGGATCAAACGCATTCATACCCGAGGGGGCAGCTTGGCCTTCTTTGATCTTGTTTTCTTGGGGATGGCGTGTCCTTGATAGGGGAGGAAGGAGTTTTCCTTTTGAGGTCCTTCGGGAGCACGGTGTCATCACGGGTATCTTGTTGAATGCTTTCGATTCGGAGCATCATGCCCCGCAGCGAATGGGGCCAGGCCGCGTATTGAACCTCTCAGAGGACTTGGAGGGGCAATATCCTGTTTAAAAGAGGTGCTTAGAAATAGAGCACGAGACATATAGTGGAAGGTGGTTATAAAAGCATACCTCATCATCGAAGAGAATGAAGGTATTAAAACTTGGCATAAAGGGTGGACTTGCGCTCTGAATATGTGAGAATGCCACTCCTGCCACCAGAGATTAAATGAGGGATGAGCAGCTTCAATTATCACCAGAGGATTTGGTTCATATATTGGAAGCTTGCATCCAAGATTGAAAACTTTATTGGCCTCAATTGCATTTAGCAATGTCTCTCTGGGTCTGATTATACTTGAGAAGTATGGCCTTGGGGGCAACTGGCCAAGTCCAAATTGCCTGGCAACCATGTTTGGGTTGTAGAATTCATAAGTTGAGCTTATCATCCGGCCATGATGAAACTCTCGGGTAGGGCACACGGGGCTTGATGAAAGAGTTGAAAATATCCCTAGAGTCATCATCTACACAGCTATTGACTCATAGCTAAATCTGCAGGGGAGAGTTAGATCTTCATTCTCTCTATATGGAAACCAGATCAAATGATTGAATCCCTTGTAGAAGATCTTGAAAAGACGGCCCAGGTCCAAGTCAATGGTGATTGAAGATGCAGCTTCTCCATAAGTCTGACAAGACTTGTATCTGGGATCTTCACCTTCAGCATAGTTGATTGAA
This sequence comes from Themeda triandra, assembly GCA_018135685.1. Taxonomy (NCBI): domain Eukaryota; kingdom Viridiplantae; phylum Streptophyta; class Magnoliopsida; order Poales; family Poaceae; genus Themeda; species Themeda triandra. Next base: position 96,902 of record JAENPR010000790.1, read on the forward strand.
GGAAAGTTCAGGTTATGAAGGTCAACAGAAACAATTTGATGCATATATAATTGCAACCACATCTGAAGAAGCCACCATGGTCCATTGACGCAAGAAATTTCACCCTGGTTCCTCATCTGCACAGTGATCTGGTGCATCATATGGTAGAACGCTCCCAACAGATATTTCCCCAAGGGAATCGATTGCTCGACCAGTTCTTCCGCCATCACTATATGATTCGAGTTGGCTCATTGGATTTACCACGTAAGATGAATGCATAGCCACATGTTCATGAAAGCCCTATATTCTTTATCGACACGGGACGGTCGAGGCATAAGTCCGAATGTACTTGGCCCAACCTCCTCCCGATTTAACCGCTTACGTTGGCCGTTGCTTTTGTATTTGAAAGGGTATGTTGGCTTGGTGACATTCGAGACGGTCATCATGAAGATGTCCGACAAGGTGATCGACATTGGGCCGTAGCCGAAGGTGAAAGCATTGATGGCGTCGACCAAAAGTGAGAAGCAGCTATCAAGAGGGAGTCGTTTCTTGGCATATCGGCTAGAGAGAGCTCCGGACAATGCTGAATATCCCGTGATTCCCGTAAATCACTGTTTCGGATCGCATCCTACGGTACCAATCACGCCATCCCGTGATTGAGGGAAGGGGCCAAGTCTTGAAAGTATTCGGCCATCTATTCGGGGGCAATCCTAGATTTGAATGGGATCCTCAAAGTTTCCTTTTCAATAAAATCCCTCGGATTAGGGTCTCCGTCGGACCAAGAAAAACGATCCAGGACACGCAAGATTGGAGATCGGGATCTCATTCTTCATCTCCTTTAAGAAGAAATTGAAGCGAATGGATCAAAGAAGTGCATCTAAAAACCGATTCAAGAAAGTTGCCGAATGGGTAAAGAAGATAGGGTTACCTCTAGAAGCTCTTCTTGGGTTCCCGTTGCCATAATGGAGCCGGTTGAAGTTTCCGTCGCCATTGAAGATAGCGGTGAGCACGAGATCTTAGGTGGCGAGCTGGTGACGTTGGCGGTGATAACCTAGGCGAAAGGCGTTGATAGTCAATTTCGAAATAAAATCCTTTTATCTCGAAATTGAGGGGGCATGTGTTAACACCGAATTTGGTCGGGGATATGAGGTGGACCCGCAAGGAGCGAGAGAGAGCAATTCGGCAAGTGCGTATGCGGTCGGCTAATTTCCATGCGTTCGGCAAATGGTCAAGCGGTCGGTAACGGCTTTATTTGAAGGCGAAAGAAGGAAAGATGAAGCGGCTAGAAAGGGAAGGAGTCGTGATAATCAAGGACTCCGATTATGGATAGAGTTAGCGTGTCTGGTCTTTCCAATTTTGTTTGAACAGTTCGTAAGTGCTTGGGACTCATGTTCTGTCCAGGGTATAAATATAAACCCTCGACCATTGTAATAAGGGTTCACAACCAATTCAATACAACCGGCTACGCGCCACCCTTCGAGTCCTTTTAGTCGAGTCGTCGAGTTCTTCGAGAGGGCCAATCGATCCGTCGACCTCCGTAAGTCCTGACAACCTTGTTATCATGCCTAGTATCGTGCGGCGGATTTAGATGTGATGCAAGAAGTCTTGCTGCAATGCTTAGTATCATGCGGTGGATTTAAGCATTGAACCAAGAGGGTTCCATGTTAGTCATGAGTCGTGCGGCAGGCTAAGATTAGCTAGGAGCTAGTTACCAAAGTTTCTCTGATTAGGTCATGAGTCGTGCGGCAGGCTAAGATCTAAGCTTAGAGGCTAGTTATCGGCTCTTTTAGATTTGGCATGATCTAATAGATTCATTAAGTTATCACGTGTTGCTTGCTTTATTCAATGTTTAATTATTTGCAACACTCTTTTGCCCAATCTAGATTGATACTCTTTCGGCTTGTTGATCATTCTTATCATACTTATTCAATATCAAGTAAATCAAGCTCATATAGCCGAATTAGATCGATCTAGATTGTTACGTGTATGGGTTCATTCACGTCGTGTGTAGATAAGCCTTGACAGACCGGGTACCGTGCGGCAGATGCGTGTCTTTGGGTTACTCTAGAGCTAGTCATCCGGTGGACTAGAGATCGGTTTAATCGATAGGTTTCTTTTACATGTTACATGTTTGTTCCTTCTTCATGGACCCCGATTCGGCAATCTTGCCGATACGGTTATGCTTATACATGTAACGAGTATCTATGGATCTGTTAGACAATCACGTGCTTTTAGCTCTCTATTGCTAGGTTGTATCATGCGGTGGATTGATCTAGTAGTGAGGAGTGGTGTAAATTCATAGTGAGTGGTATCATGCGGTGGATTAGCTTGCTTGAGTTTATGCTTGACGGGTTTATGAAGGCTAGACGTGCGGCGACTAGTTGAAGTAGCCTATGCATGTATTTGTTTAGTAGATTTATATTTATAAGTTACTTATTCTTAATTATTAAGTGCTTGATGATGCTTTAAACCTCGAGAAGTAGTTTGATATGCGTTTCACGATTCAATTTTGTTCAAACATGTCTTCATCTATCGTATTCGGCAATTTCGTTCGTTTACATCGTTATGTACTTTAGCCGAATGAACCGCAAACGTTGCGAGATAGCTTCTATAGCTATATGTCGTCGTAAGTGGCTTCAGGGCCGTAAAGATGGAACTGTCTGGTCTCACCCAAAGACGTTCCAGCTTATGATCTTCTTGTTTTATCCCTTGTCGATTTTCGTGTCAAATCGACCGGCACGCTCCGGATTCGTACGCCCGGGCACCCGATTGAAGCTAGGCTTTCCGGCTTGCTGTGTGTGAGACGCAGGGTGGTCACATTTTGCGTCAACACCTGTCCTGGTGTTAACCATCTGATGTTCAAAAATAACATGGTATAAGAATATGCAGTCTCAAATATATAACTGATCTGAATTCTAAGCGGTAATTCAACTGCAACAATGTATTCCTCTCTTATATCAGTAGACCAGCTGACCATATCTCAATCTCAATCCCAGTGATAACAACATATATAAATATAACCATGCTGACCGGTAGTAAGAACAAGTGACAAAAGAGCCGACAACCGATATGATAAAGCACAATGATAAGAGGCCCATATCCCGAATTTAACTAAACATAACCTTAATATTATAAATGATAAGTGTGGACATCACCCCACATCTTATCGCAATCATTATAAAGAGGCAAATCAACCATGTTTCATCAAAAGCAAATCAAGTTCTCACTCAAAGAAAACAAAGCACTCTCAAAGCAAACACTCACTAGACTCACCACAGACTCGATCGACTAACGCTCAACTGTGCTAAGCGTATCATTTATTACACAAAAGGGGGACGTCCTAGTCAATCCTAGTGCGGCCTCCAGCTCCTCCGTAGGGGATGTCGTAGTCACATGCAGGGGACAGTGCAGGCCATAGTGGTGCAGGTGGCACCACTCCAGTGAGCTGGGTCTCCAGCTGTGTGAGCCTCCTGCGGTCCTCCTTTGCTTGAAGGTGCATCCGGCGAATCTCCAGGATAGCAAAGGTCAGCTCGGTGTTGAGCTGGGCCATCAACTGAACAGTGGCGCGCAGACGGTCGTCCTCTCCAAGTGTAGTAGCAACGGTGGAGGAGATCTCGCCGCGAGCACGACGAGGGAAGTAGCGGAAGGTATCCTCGCTGAAGAGGTCGAAGTATTGGTCCCGGTAGGCAAAGAATGCCTGACGAGCTGCATCTGTGATACCCGCCAGCTGGGTTGGCTCGCGGTGCAAGCGCCTCGTGGATGGAGACGACGCGGAGGGCACGCAGAACAGCGCTGGGGCGCCCAACGTAGCAGCCAACTCTCCAAAACTCGGGGTAGATGGGGTGGCTCCAATGCTCGCTGTGGTACTCCACCCCATACATGCCGTGTCCGAACTGACGGCCGAGGAGACCCATGAGGTGGGCATGAAAGAAATCATCCCCACCGTCACGAGTGGTGAGCGTGACAAGCCAGCCGTCGTGTGCCTGGAAAGGCCCCTGAGGTCCAGGGCCGCCAAGACCACCAGGACCTCCAGGTCCTCCTAGTCCTCCAGCGCCGCCAGTCCCCTGTGGCCTCGCCCCCAGTCCCCCGCCGAGTCCTCCTCCCCGGTGCACCAAGGTGGGGCGCCCGCTACCCAACCCGGCCCACCGCCGGTGCTCGACGTGGGATGAGAGCCGGTGCCGGGGACGCATCGACCCCCACGTCCAAGGATCATACCGTCGTCTGGGTGCTGGCTCGGCTAGAAGACATAGTGGTGGACGCATCCAGTCGCGGGAAACTCGATGGGGCGAAGTGGGCGACGGAAGCTGGTAGTGCTCTTGCGAGCGATCAGACGCTGGCGTGCCATCTATTCAATGCAAAGGTCAAAGACATGCAACAAACGGTTAATATGCCATGATAGAAGAATTTTAAAACATGCTAGTAATCCGAAATAAAAAAAGACAAAAAACCAAGAGTGCATGCATATAAAGATCTGAGATAAAACACTGCAGTTCACAATAGTTGACCGAAAGAAAAACATGCATTCTGTAGTATTTGTAGACCAAAAAAAAATGGCATCATGACATGTATAAAGAACATAATAATGACAGCAGCATGATAAAGTAATGCTATTTTAAAACAATGTAATAATCATGAGGTAAGGCATTAAATGATCAATGAGATAATAATTGAAATATAATGAATTTCAATGCATGTAAAGGCAACAAATAGCAATAAGGTTGAAAAATAAATGCATAACAATTTTATAAATAAAGCCATGAAATAACATGCTAAGAATGACATGCTATGCAAAAACCCAAAGGTCAGCCTAAAGTCATCCTAAGACGGCCATTTCTATTCTAGGCTTCGTGATCCTACGGTCAACACGGAGCTGGTACCATTTCTGTCACACCCCGGTTTACAAGGAGGCAAAACCGGTTACAAACGCATGTGTGCCCAAGATCAATTTCACACATGCCGTGACATCATTAATGAACCAACATCACAAAGGCTTCGATTACAATAAAAAAACATTTAACGATTACATCGTACCATTATTACAATAAAGTCTGAACTCAGCTTAAAGCGAAAACAAAAAAGTAGCGTTTGACAAAAGTAAACACTAAGACGACGACGACGCAACGACGACGCTGTAGTGGGTCCACCTCGCCACAGGAAAGGTCGAGGGTAGCACCACGAGCCAAATAACCTGTGGAGATCCTCCGGAACTCATCATCCGAATCGTCATCACTCGAACAACCTTTATTTGTGAATTAGCAAGGGCGAGTCCATGTCGAACTCAGCAAGTACAGGCAGGAAAAAACAATGACATGCAAGGCTAATCAAAAGGTAAAGCTGGTGGGTACACACTGCGGTAGCTTTTAATGTAACAAGCACATTTTAATTAGCAACCTATTCACTATTAACTTGGTTGAGAAACCCATCCCTTAATTAAGGTTCAAGTAGAATTAAGGTTCATTAAGATCAAACAAAAAGAAAACTTTTATAAACATAAATATAAATATGAGATAGCCATCTCAGTTAACACAGGATCGCTATCCTGGTAAAGCCTGAGGTATCAACCTCTCAATAACCATCTCCGTGATCAAAGCAAAACCTTTTGCTAATTATGCGAGGATCTGGGCCGCTCGTAACCGTGAGCACGGATGATATATCGATTGATCAAACTCTGCGCAGAGGTGTACACTTTACCTCGGGGTTTGTGAGTCCCCTTTTGCCCGGGGATCGGCCTCTTAGCCCATTTCCAAGACAGCCGGCAGGTGTCACAACGAGGTCGTTCACATGGTCAAGGACCGGTGGCAACTCGACAGAATGTCGCAAGCATATGGGTGACGTACTCGTAGCCTACGCCCGTGTCTACGGATCTTCCGTAACACCCATACTAGAACTTGAGATCACCCTTATCACCATCGCTTTGGCACCCGTCGGTAAGCCGCCCAACCTGCCTATGATGATCCTGCTAGTTGGCCAAGCAAGAGCCCATTAGCCTGGAGATGTACGGAAGTCCCAGGTGGTCGCTCCATGAACCGGTCCTTAGGGAGAGACGACACGGATGCCCCTGTCGCTACAGGCAAAACCCTAGCATCCGCATCTCCCTAGCTTCACCAACCAACGATGCTCACCGCATCGATGCCACTTCTCCATGGCCACAGCCATCACCAACTTTAGCACAACTTTTATTAAAGAAGCAAGTTAAAAGTAATTAACTTTAGTGACAAGGTGAGTAGAGCACTAGCAGACCTACACCTATCTACTAACCCCCATGGGTGATAGATGGATATAGGTGGCTAGTATGTCCTTAGGTTCCAAAGATTAACACATATGCATGCATTAACACAACATTTCATGGGTTCAATATGATCAAGGGGTCCTGCACTTGCCTTGGTTAGTGGTGTCGAGCTGCTGGAAGTCCTCCGGGTCCTGCTGCTCCTCTTTCACCCACGGCGCGTTCTCTAATCGTCGCAATTACCAAACACGGGAGCAATACATGCAAACAGAGGGTCTATGATTAGCACAGTACACCAAACAAGAATTAGCAGCAAATAATGTTACAGATCTATTCTACTCGTCGAGACGATTCCAACAAGTACTCGTTTGCCGAAAACGGAGTTAAAACGTGAAAGTTATGGCTAAAACAAAATCGGGGGTTAATCTCGCTAAAAACGGGACTTAAAATTAAATATTTTTGAACCGGGATGGACTGATCCGTAAATAAATAAAAACTCGAGGGCTAATCTGCAAAAGTGCCACGGCGACCGGCGCTGACCGAGTTGACTCGGTCATCGCCGACGTGGCGCTGGCGTGGCTGCCGCGTGGCTGCCACGTGGCGCTGACGTGGCGGGGGCGTTGACCCGCCTTTGACCGACACGTGGCGGCGCGCGACTGGCCGGGCCCGTGGACCGGCCGTGGACCGACCTCGTGGGCCGAGTCCACGGGTCCACTGTGGACCGGCGGCGGCCGACCGGTGACCGAGGCCATGGTCGCCGGCGGCGACCTCGGCGCGGCGGCGGCTAGGGTTTCGCGAGAGGCGGCGGCTGGGCTGGGGAGCGAAGGGGGGAGCGAGGCGCGGCCGGTGGGGCTTTATAGCGCGGGGGAGGGAGCAGAGAAAGAAAGGCCGCGGCGGCGCAATCCCCGGCGGCCTTCCATAGCCGGGCGCACCTTCCTTGCGGGCGCGAGGAGGCGGCTGACAGGTGGGCCCCACCTGTCAGCGGCACGCGCGGGGCGGGCGTGCGGCGCGCTGCGGCGCTGGCGACCTTGCTGGGCCGCTTGCTGGGCCGGACAGCCCACGCGGGCAGGCGCGCTCGGCGGAGGGGATCTGGGCTGCGGCGGTGGCTGGCGGGCCGCCTTGCTGGGCCGGCCCGGCCGCTGGCTGGTCGCGGCCTGGCTGCTGCTGGCCGGTTGCTGGACCTGGCCGAGCTGGGCTGGCCTGGCCTGGCCTTGGCCTTTGGCCGAGGTTGGCCTGCCAAGCTGCCTGCTGGCCTGGCCTGGCCGAGCTAGGCTGGGCTGCTGCTGGCTGCGCTGGCCTGGCCTGGCTTGGCCGAGCTGGGCTGGCTGGCCAGGGCTAGGCTGCTGGCTGGCCATGGCTTGGCCAAGGCTGGCTATGGCTGGCCAGCTTAGGCTATGGGTGGCCAGGGTTGGCCAGGGCCCACTGGGGCCCACCTAGGTTAGGTAGAGGGATCCTAGGTGTAGTTAGTCTAGGTTTAGTCAGTCTAGGAGTTTTGAAGGGACAAGTCTGAGCAAGTTGGGAGTCAGGGACCAAAGAGAAAGTCAGTCAACTAGCTCAAACAAGTCAACCAAAAGCTGTGCAGCAGCATGAATGCAACATTACATGGTGTCTACCTTATAGTTACTTTTAATATTTTATGAAACAAGTATTAAACACCTATGAATGAAAGGACTCTCTAATAAAGAAATCAAATTAACTTTAATTTGCAAAAGTTTATATTTCGGGTGTTATATAATTCATATGTTGTAGTTATAGTAGAAATGCCACTTCTAGATCTAACTATATTCTTTTGTATTTATTTATTTATTATTTATTTATTTATTTATATCTTCTAACTTATTCTAGGATAGGCTCGCTAGATTGAATCTCCACTATTCTATGAATTGTTTATCATTTACCCCTACGTGATCAATGTTCATATTATGTTTGTTCTATATTTGAATCATATATGAATTATAATATGATTTACTACAAACAATCATGACGTCTTCCTTTGGAAAAATATAAATAATGATACCTTGAATATTCACGGATAAAATGCTATACTACAATGGTAATTTTGTGTGCTTGCAGAGTAAAATCTATAAGACATATAATTACTACAACATCAAACATTTCTTAGTGTGATTGCTAGGAATGGATCCAAAGTCTATTTCTAGTGAACGCGCTAAGAAATTCCAACAAGCATTTCTGGCGCCGTTGCCGAGGAAGGCTGAATTCTTTTAAATCATATTTATAATTTTAGGCATGTTTCAAATAGAATGCATGCATAGTGTCCGTTGTTTATGCAGGCTAATCTACGCTGTTTTCTTCTTTCATGTTGAAAATAGGGAATAGTGTATGCCTAGACACAATCTGCCAAAAAACTTCATTGACAACCCGAAGAAGCTTTTGAGAAAAGGCAAGAGCATCGCCTCTTCGTCCTCTTCATTATCTCCACTGACAGAGAAGACTTCATTCATATTCATGGCTATTGACACCCAAAAATGTCCAAGGGATTTTGGGATCATTATGGAGATCATGGACATGGCAAATTCATCGTCAACACATCGCTTCGGCGCAATGAGCGGCTTCGGCGCATCAAGAGGCGCCGGACGCGCTGCGGAAGAGCGCCGGACACGTCCGGCGCACACCGGACTTGACCCAGAGCGATCCAGGCGGGTGCCCGGACGCCGGACGCTGAGCGCCGGATGCGCCCTACAGGCGCCGGACGCAGCTCTGCGCGCCGCGCGCACGACCGAGCGCCAGACGTGGGGATCAAACGCGTCCGACGCGCGCCGGACGTGACCCAGAGAGGTCCGTCCGTGGGTGCGCGAGAGTGCCCGCGCCGGACGCATGCGCCGAACGCGTCCGGCGCCCCCGACTCGTGCGTCCGGCGTGTTTCACGCAGGTTTTCGAAACCGGTTCTTTTCCAAATCAGTTTTAGGTAACTTTTTGATGTGGGAAACTTGGAGGACGCAAGTCAGAGTTGTTTTTCACCGAGATAAGACCGCCCCCCTCTATATATACGAGAGGATCATGGCCGATTGATCCCGTCCAACCAATCAATCAAACTACAAACCCTAAAATGGTTTTTCCTACCCTTCTTCTTCCTCAACCCATCTAGCTGTTGTTCAGCAACTCTCCCGGTGAGATTGTCGGCAATCCTAGGCGGCCTTGCTGGTCCTAGGAGATGGTTCTAGGGCTTTATCCGGCTATCAACAAGCTCTACATCGGTTTATCAATCTCTAGATCGGTTTGCCGGTCACGCTGCGTCATCGCTGCGTTGCAGGTGCTTGAAGCAACCTCTTGGGCGTCCAAAGCCCACCGTGTGGTGTGCTTGATCCGGGGAGCGATCTTCGGCGTCAATACACTTTTTGGCGACTCCGCTGGGGAAAGATTGTTTTGGCTCTATTTTGCAACCGAATCTCTTTGCCCTAATTTAATCCTTTGATATCTCTTTGTGATTCGCCAGCTATTGTCATGGGGAGCCAAAGTGGATCTTCAAGCGATGGTGAAGATAGGACTGAGGTACATCAAAAGAACATCATGTGCCCTCAGAACACGGACGAGCTATCAGATGAGCTCCGTGGCAAGCTTCAAGGTCATCTTGATGCCGTCATGAAGGCTTTCTTGGAAAGTTGTTCAAAGAGTCATCGGCACAACAAGGTGAAGCAGTACAAATAACCCAATTATGCTGAGTACTGACTGCTACATCATCTTCAGGGGATAAGGTAAATACTGAGAATGAAACTAAGTTTGATGATGATCCGTACCCTACGCATGCTAACTATGCTAAGATGTTAGATAATCATAGGAAGACTACGGATAACAATTTAGCCTCTGTTGTTAATATGATTATGGCTAGATTCGATAAGTTAGAGGGTAAGACAGACAATTATGATCAATCGGCTGCTGAATTTGAAGCTCGACAATATGAATATGGTATGCCTTCTAATTACTATGAGAATCAATCGTTATATGCAGCAGCGAATAAAGGCAAATCGGGCTATTCGGCTCCAACCAATAAGACCGATCGTGCTAGTTCTAAGCATTCTAGACAGATGGTTACGTTTGCCGATGATTCGGATCACTTTGCGTGAACCGAATCACGGCGAACAAGTAGGACTTTGGGGGGCAATGCGGTTCTCCCATACCCATCGAAGTCACCTAGTGCTACTCCCTCGCAAGGCAATTCCCAAACTCCTCCTAAATTTACCAATCAACTTAATCGGTTCAAAGAGGATATATCTAGATCACTTGAGGAAAGCATAGGTGTTTCCATCAAACCTAGTAGAACAACCTACCACAAACCGTACCCTGCTCACTTTGATTTCATGAAAGCTCCGCCGGGTTGGAAAGTCCCGGAGTTTCAAAAGTTTAGTGGTAGTGATAATAAGACCTCCATGGAGCACATTAGTATGTATTTAGCTCAACTAGGTGAGGGTTGTGCCTATGATTTTATGAAAGTATGTTATTTTCCATTGTCTCTCACTGGTACAGCTTTTGCTTGGTTCACATCATTGCCTTCATGTACTATTGGCACTTGGGCACAGTTAGAGGAGAAATTCCGTAGCCACTTTTACACGGTTGTCCAGGAGACTAGATTGTCACATCTTACATCAGTTCGTCAAGGTTGTGATGAGCTATGTCTTGATTTCTTTAAGAGGTGTAGAGAGATTAAGAACCGATGCTTCCATCTCATGATCTCCGAGAGAGATTTGGTTGATATTTGCTTTAGAGGTTTACATTCTAGGATTCATGAGAAACTTGAGAATGTTCAGTTTAATAATTTCAACCACCTTGTTGAAAAGGCCGTTTACTGGGAATCGCGCATCAAGGAATCTAGAGAATCATATAAGTCTTCTCGTTCGAACACACATGTTTTTTCTATTGTTTCGTATAGTTCGGACGATGAAAGAAGTGAATGTAATGCCACTGAGATTAGATGGCCAGCGGAGAACAAACATCTCACTTGTCCTTCTCTCAAACTGATTCAAAAGAATTGGGGTGAAGAAGTCAAGTTTACTTTTGATGTGTCTAAATGCAACCGTATTTTTGATTAGCTGTTAAAAATTAGATGCATTAAGATTAATTATACTTTGCCTTCTACGAGATGAGATTAAGAGAAGAGCTTATTGTAAATATCATAATTCTTATTCTCATGCAACTAATGATTGTAATGTCTTTCGTCGACAGGTCCAATTGGCCTTTAATGAGGGACGATTGAGTCTTGCTGATATGGAGATCAATAAGAACCCCTTCCCCACGCACACCATTGAAGCAGGAGCTCCAACTCCGACTATCTTGATCCGACCCGAGCAGGCCGATAAAGCACAAGGCAAGAATGTGATTATCGGTGACCCTCGTCCTGCACCGAATGTCCAAAAGAATTTGGCACGGCAAGTGGTGCTTGAGAAGGATGAGCAAGGGAAGAGCAAGCTTACCATCACCGCTAGATCAGTGGAAGCATTGCGAAGGCAAAGGTGGTTTGAGACCCAAGCGGCTCAACAGCGTCCGGCAAGGCCAAACCCTCCAGTTGACCAAGCCGAACCAAAGGAATCGGCCAAACCGACTGCTGTAGTCGGACAAACCGATTCTCAAATTCCAGAAGGCTCTATCACTTCTGGCATTAACATCATGCGCACCTTTATACCACAAAAGCCAGAAGTGGGAGTTTGGAAGACAATGGAAGAGAAGGCTAAGAAGCCTGTGATCAAGCCGCTTTGTACTTTTGATCGACTTATGGCAAAGTGCAAGCAATCAAAGGCCGATTCCAAGAATCAGCCAATAAAAAAAGAGAGTCTACACCTCCCAAGTGCGAAGAGGAAGACAAGAGGCAAAAGGCTATGACTCCACCAACTGGTCCTCCTTTGCAAGTTACTCGTCCTAGAGTGTCATGTTGGGGGCCACCGGTATCTCCAGCTCCACCGGTCTTGCCTATGCCAAGATGGGGACCCAACGGTGTTTGGATTCCCTATCCTAACTCCATACCGGTGCATCAAAGGCTTAGAGGAGTAGCTGGACAGCAAGCTCATCCTCCCATCTCTAGCCAATTGGGTCAACAATCCGGCTTTAATGGGAAGAGAAAGGAGCAACCGATGCAAGCTCAATCTTCGAAGGGGAAGGAGAAGAAGCAAACGCAGCAAGTGTACATCCCAAAGAAGGTTGAAGCTGTCAAGAAAGCCATGCCAGAAAAGGTTTCGGTACCTAAGATTACAATCGGGTCAATGTCGGCTCCTGTGGTTGACGACAATGGACCGATCATGATTGGAAGAGAAATTCCAGCAGGGAAGCAAGATGCAAATGTCAAGGAAGCTACTGGAATAGAGAAGAAAGATAAGCCGCCAAGGGATCCCAAGTACACCCAACCCAAATGGATGCCATCGGGGTTGGACAAGACACAAAGGCGGAAGCTGCAGCGCGCATGTGCAAGAAAACTAAAGAAGCAAGCTCTTGAAGGCGTGGGAAATCAAGCTCCACCACAAGAACCTCAAGAGGTGGCGCCTAAACGAGGCAAAGGTGCTACTACAAGTGAGCCGTCTAAGCCGATTGAAGAATTGGCTAAGTCGGCCAAAGTTGATGATGCTGCCCCGGCAAGTACCGAATCGGTTGTGGCCCCTCCCGAGGAGTCCATACCGATTCCATCCGATGCCGAACAACTGGGAGACAATCCCGAAGTGTTCGCTGCTCTTATCGCTGATGTGGTTGGCATGGAGGCTCCAGAAGCGCAAGATGAGGAGATGGTGGACTATGAGTCTTCTCCGGAGCGAGCTAATACTAACGTAATTTATCAATCTTCGGATTATTACGTGGTGCAGCATGATGAGGAGGAACCACCAGTGGCGGAGTTTGTATTTGCTATGGAGGACGCCGTGTTCAAGAAACCAGGGGTGCCTGTCGATCATCTTCGGCCTTTGAACCTAAGAGGGCACATCAACGGAATTTTGGTGCACGGTATGCTAGTGGACAGCGCTGCTATTGTCAATGTCATGCCATATGCGCTGTTCAAGAAGCTGGGAATCAAGGAAGAGGAGCTTATGGGGACCAACATGACCATCATGGGAGTTGGCGGTGATGCTCCAATTCCGGCCAAGGGAATTGCTAACGTTGAGTTGACCATCAAAAGCAAGACCTTGCCCATAGCTTTCTTCGTCACCGATATCAAAGGGAGCTACAATGTGATCCTTGGGCATGATTGGATACATGCAAATGTTTACATGCCTTCCAATCTACACCAATACCTCATCCAATGGATCGGCGATGCTATCGAGATTGTCCATGCGGAGTCATCGGCTGAAGTTGCTACTGCCGATGCGTCCGAACTCAGGGGGCATGGAGCCCTTGCTTGCTTATCAGGTAGAGATCTATCTAATTATGATTATATAGACTATACCAAGCATGGCTTTGTTCCTGTTTCGCTTAAGCCGGTTGACAATTGGCTTAATACAGTTATGTAATTTTAATGGATAATCATGAATGGTTGAAACGTTGTCTTGAACAATATCGGGCTGAAAAGACCGATGCTTGTGAAGCGATTGATGATTTCGATGAGCTCAATAAGTTGGGCCAAGGTTTTACATCAGCCGACCCTTTGGAGCAAGTTGACATTGGGGATGGTACTATACCACGGCTGACGTTCATTAATCAAAACTTGGAAGCCGATTATAAAGCTGAATTAATCGCGCTTCTCAAGGAATATTCAGATTGCTTTGCATGGAACTACACCGAGATGCCCAATTTGAGCTGAGAGCTTGTTGAGCATTGGCTTCCCATTAAAAGTGGGTTTAAACCTGTCAAGCAACATCCTAGGTGCTTCAATTCGGCCATCCATGATCGAATAAAGGAGGAGATCAATAGGTTGTTGCAAGCTGAATTTATTCGTCCATGCCAATATGCAGAGTGGGTCTCTAATATTGTGCGGTGGAGAAGAAGGATTCCGGCAAGACTAGAGTGTGCATTGATTTCAGGAACTTGAATAGAGCCACTCCTAAACATGAGTACCCTATGCCTATAGCCGATATGTTGATCAATAAAGCTTCGGGACACCAAGTTATTAGTTTCCTCGATGGCAACGCCGGATACAATCAAATATTCATGGCGGAAGATGACACATCGAAGACGGCCTTCATTTGTCCCGGTTTTGTTGGTTTGTTTTCGTGGATTGTGATGACCTTTGGGTTAAAGAATGTAGGAGCTACTTATCAAAGAGCAATGAATTTGATTTTCCATGATCTAATTGGGGTGATCATGGAGGTTTATATTGATGATATTGTGATTAAATCGGCTGCCCATAATTCTCACTTAGCCGATTTGCGTCTTGCCTTTGAAAGGATGCGCCGCTATGGTTTGAAGATGAATCCACTCAAATGTGCCTTTGGAGTATCGGCTGGTAAATTCTTAGGCTTTATCATTCATGACAAAGGCATAGAGGTTGATCCCAAGAGGATTGAGAAGATCAAGGAAGTTCAGCCCCCTACATGCAAGAAAGATATGCAAAAGTTCTTAGGGAAGGTGAACTATTTAAGAAGATTTATTGCTAATTTGTCCGGGAAGATTATTCCTTTCACCCCCATACTCAAGCTGAAGGATGAATCTGAATTTACTTGGGAGGCAAAGCAACAAGAAGCATTCGAAAAGATAAAGGAATATCTATCATCACCACCAGTTCTTCGTACACCTAGAACAGGAGTTTCCTTCAAATTATATATTGCTGCCGAAGAAAAAGTCATTGGAGCGGTGATGACTCAAGAAGACGAAGGAAAGGAATATGTGATTGCTTATCTTGGTCGTCGTCTTCTTGATCCCGAGACAAGGTATGCCCGCATTGAGAAATTATGCTTATCACCGTACTTTGCATGTCATAGATGAGACATTATTTGCTGTCAAGTACATGTGTTGTAGCATGCCAGGCCGAGGTCATTAAGCATATGCTACATCGGCCAATCCTTAGTGGAAGGTTGGGCAAGTGGGCATACTCTTTAATTGAATATGATTTGATCTTTGAGCCATTGCGAGCAATCAAAGGTCAAGTGCTTGCTGATTTTATTGTTGAGCATAGCATAAATTTGGATGATGAAATCAGTTACCTCACTCATACTCCATGGAAGTTATACTTTGATGGGTTGGTTTGTAGAGAAGGCCAAGGTGTTGGCATCATTCTTATTTCTCCAAATGGCCTTGAGACGGGGATGTCCAGCCGACTTGAGTTTCATTGCACTAACAATCAAGCCAAATATCAAGCTTTGTTATTCGGATTGGTCATGTTAACTTCCATGAATGTGCAACATGTTGAGGCTTATGGTGATTCATTGCTAGTTGTGCAGCAAGTTAATGGTGAGTACCAATGTTTAGATGGATCACTTCGTTCTTGCCTTGATACTTGTCTTGAGTTTATCTCTAAGATTGCCGAATTTTCAATTCGGCATGTCCCTAGACATGAAAATCAAAAGGCAAACATGCTAGCTCAACAAGCATCTGGCTTTGATGTCGGTGGGTGTAACTTTCATATACAAGAAAAGCCAATGCATGAGGATATATATTTTCTATATGGAGGTGATGACAAACTAGACAAAACCGATTGAAACAATCGGTCAAACCATTTGTGCTGAGGCATTGGCCGCTGATTCATCTAATGATGACCCAAATTGGTCTAGTTCGGTTTTCGGTAATACTAGTACCGATTCGGAGGATTGGAGGACTCCCTTATTATCATATTTATAGGATCCTAGCACTAGAGTTGACAAGAAAATCCGGCGGGTTGCATTCAAGTATACTTTGTAAAGACGGAGAGCTTTATAGAAGAACACCTGAAGATCTATTGCTCAAGTGCCTAGGACCTGATCAAGCAAGAGTGGCTATGGGAGAAGTTCATGAAGGTGTTTGTGGTACACATCAATCGGCCCCTAAGATGAAGTGGTTATTGAGAAGGGCTGGTTTCTATTGGCCCACTATGATGGTCGATTGTTTTCGTTACTACAAAGACTGCGATGAATGTCAATGGTTTGGGAATATTCAGCTGGCGCCCTCTTCGGAGCTCCATTCTATTATGGAACCATGGCCATTCAGAGGTTGGGGGCTTGACTTCATTGGCCAAATCCATCCTCCATCTTCAATGGGACATAAGTTCATTTTAGTTGCTACGGATTATTTCACCAAGTGGTGTGAAGCTGTCTCTTTGAAGAACATGACACATAAGGAGGTAATTGACTTCATCACGGAGCATATAATTCATAGATTCAGCATCCCTCAAGTATTACATATAGATCAAGGGACATCGTTTATGTCCAAGGAAGTGAGGGCGTTCGTCGAATTATATAAGATAAAGACTGTCAATTCATCTCCATACTATGCTCAAGCTAATGGCCAAGCTGAAGCTAGTAACAAGACCTTGATCAAGCTCATAAAAAAGAAGATAGAAGAGACCCCAAAAAGGTGGCATGAAGTCTTGTCGGAAGCTTTGTGGGCGTATTGCATCTTAAAGCATGGTGCTACTAAGGCAACTCCGTTTGAATTGGTTTATGGTCAAGAAGCTATGTTGCCCGTCGAAGTGAACTTGGATGCATTGAGGTTCACCAAGCAAAATGATTTATCCCCTATGGTGTACCATGATCTCATGATGGACAATATAGATGAAGTGACCGACAAGAGATTAAGAGCTCTAAAGGAGATTGAGAAAGACAAGGAGCGTGTCGCAAGGGCCTACAACAAGAAAGTGAGAAGCAAATCATTCTAGGTAGGAGATCGAGTGTGGAAAACTATACTACCTATCGGATCGAAGAGCGGAATATTTGGCAAGTGGTCCCCAAATTGGAAGGGTCCTCTAAGAGTGATCAAGGTCATACGCGGTAATGCTTATGTGCTAGAGACATTGAAAGGTGAACGTCTCATAAAGGCAGTCAACGGGAGGTTTCTCAAGAAGTACTTCACAAGTTTTTGGCAAGAAGCCTAGTGCTCTTCCAAATAATGGCCGATACATGTATCGCCCTTAGAACAAAAATGGCCGATGTATTACATCACCCTTAGTCACCGATCAGCCGATGTGGTGGGTATCATCGCTGATTGGTTACAGGTCAAGAGTTGTTTTCAGGATCATTGTTACATTCACCTGAAAATAGGGGGGCATGTGTTGACACCCAAAAATGTCCAAGAGATTTTGGGATCATTATGGAGATCATGGACATGGCAAATTCATCGTCAACACATCGCTTCGGCGCAACGAGCGGCTTCGGCGCATCAAGAGGTGCCGGACGCGCTGTGGAAGAGCGCCAGACGCGTCCGGCGCACGCCGAACGCGACCCAGAGCGGTCCAGGCGGGCGCCCGGACGCCGGACGCTGAGCGCCGGACGTGTCCTTCAGGCGCCGGATGCGGCTCTGCGCGCCGCGCGCGCGACCGAGCACCGGACGTGGGGATCGGACGCGTCCGACGCGCACCGGACGTGACCCAGAGAGGTTCATCCGCATGCACGTGAGGGAGCCCGCGCCGGACGCACGCGCCGGACGCGTTCGGCGCCCCTGACTCTCGCATCTGGCGCGTTTTGCGCAGGTTTCCAAAACCAGTTCTTTTCCATACCGGTTTTAGGTAACTTTTTGACGTGGGAAACTTGGAGGACGCAAGTCGGAGTTGTTTTCCACCGGGATAAGACCACCCCCCTCTATATATATGAGCAGATCATGGCCGATTGATCCCATCCAACCAATCGATCAAACTACAAACCCTAAAACGGTTTCTCCTACCCTTCTTCTTCCTCAACCCATCTAGCTGCTGTTCGGCAACTCTCTCGGTCACGCTGCGTCGTCGCTGTTGGCGGTCCTTAACTCTGATTTTTACCCACCAGTCATAGATCAATTTGGGAGAAATAAATATTTTATTGCACATATACTTTTATTATTGACCTAGTTCCACTTGTACTTGAAAGTTGTGCCACTTTGCAGAAAATACACCAAGTGCAGGGGTTTTCAGAATAAAAAGGCGCTTTTCGAGAAAGCGTAAATAAGCTAGAGAAGCAAGAGGGCCACCTGGAGACGAAATGGGCCAAAAGCCCCATCACCATCGCAACCCAGGAGGCGGCCCAGGCCCACTCACCAAAGGCGGTCAGGGGGCGGCACCACCCAGGCGCGCGCGCGCCCACCCTGCTGCTAGGTGGGCCCGGCCAAGGCGGTTCGCTGCCTACCTTCTGTGGAATGACGGTTTGCGTGGTGCTTTTACCTCCGTGCCCCCGAACTGCCTTCAGGAGATTATAAAAGAAGAGGAGAGGCCCCCTTCTACCACACACACCATTTGGAGCTCTCTCTACCTCACACTTGTTCTCTAGCATTTAGTATTAGACCTTTGGAGCTAGGCAAAGCTACTTGGAGAGCTTGTCTCCAGGAAGAAAAGCTACATCTTTGGTATAAATCTATGGAGCATTCTTCCTTAGTCAAGTTCTCATTACATTTATATAGTCTTTCATGTGAACTAGAGTATAGTCTAGTACACGATATATTCAATGATCAAGAACTAGACCATAGTTCTTGTAAGAATTGTTCATCATGTTCTACATTGTTCTTCATTGTTCATGTGTCTTACTTGTTTAGATTAGATTGTAGAAGAGGAATAGCGGTTCGATGTGCCTTCGGGCTTGCCTATGTCCTAGCTCGTCCATCCGAAGGGTGGGAGTCCTGGGGGGATGTAGGTAGCTCCTTAGTATGCCACGGTTGAGGTGGTAGGCGGCAGGTGGTGACAGCCCTGTCCGTCCCGTGTAATCCCCCACGTTCGCATGTCGTGTAGGAGTTCGTAAATGTCTCCATCGA
This sequence comes from Themeda triandra, assembly GCA_018135685.1. NCBI lineage: Eukaryota > Viridiplantae > Streptophyta > Magnoliopsida > Poales > Poaceae > Themeda > Themeda triandra. The sequence goes on from JAENPR010000790.1 coordinate 115,878, forward strand.
CTGGCAGACCAGTTGCCGAGGTCTCCCCATATTCCTAGTCTATAGTCGACTCTTGACTTGTATAACATGTGACATTAGCTGTTCTAGCATTGACTATACAGGACCTGCCTGCTCCGCTTAGATTATTCTTTATTCTTTATTTTTCCTTTATTCCTTTGAGATTGCTCTGAGTGTGTGTCCACTATCCAAACTACCGTTTGCTTACCCCTGTATAGCACATTGATCAGTTTCTCCTCATGCTAAATATTATATTCATACCCATGCTAGATACTTAACAACCCATGCCTTCCTTTGGGAAAATATAAATAATGATACCCTGAATACTTCCGGGTGAAATGCTACAACGATAGATCCGTGCGCTTGCGGATATTATTCTAATAGGATGTGATCTATCTTTTGGCAACTCTCGCATAGTTACTAGAACTTGTTTCTAGTGATTGTGTTGAGAGATGCCAACAAGCATTTCTAGGCGCCGTTACCGGGGATGGGCTTTATGTCTGTTTTTTGGTGATTGCGCTAAGAAATGCCAACAGTCGCTGCGTTGCAGGTGCTTGAGGCAACCTCTTGGGCGTCCAAAGCCCACCGTGTGGTGTGCTTGATCCGGGGAGCCATCTTCGGCGTCAACAATGGCATTTTCCAACATGACCAATGTGCCCACCTTGGAAGGCGCAATCAGGGCAGGTCCCATCACAAGGGTGCAGAAAAGGCTATTTAGAGGATTACCACGAGAAGATGCTTATGCACACCTTGAACATTTTGTGGAATTATGCGATGCTATTAATGTTCAAAATATTACCCCAAATACTGTTAGACTTCACATATTCCCATTTTCCCTAGCAGGACTAGCAAGACAATGTTTCTTCAAATACCACAGGGAGGTAGACAGCTAGGAAAAGTGTGCTGCTCTGTTTCTAGAATTGTTCAGTAACCTAGCTTCGTGGGTACGTAAACCCTGCAAGAAGATAGAATCTGCAAACTTTGTAGAAATTGCAAATACAGATTTCTATAGAGAACTCGGAAGAGAGGGAAGATGGATAGATGAAAGTTCACCCGAAAAGAAAGGTGATTTCGGTCGTCCTTCCATCCCAATTCAAATTGGACAACATCAGTTTGAAGAAGCCATTTGTGATCTAGGAGCCAGTGTCAACATAATACCAAGGTAATATATAAGCATATCCTACAATTTGACAACAATGCTATACAAAACCATGTGCATAAAGCTTGCACATCAATCCATTCGTCGTGTAGAAGGAATTGAGGAAGATATTCAGGTTCGTATCGGAAGTACATATGTACCTACAGATTTTGTTATTTTGGATATGGGTCATGATCTTCGCACTCCAATTATTTTGGGTCGTCCTTTCTTACACACTGCAAAAGCTATGATTTGTGCTCATAAAGCAAAAATTAGTTTTACCTTCAAGGATATAATGGAAATATTTCACTTTGGAATAAATAAATATCGTCACCCTAAGTTTATTAAAGAACAAGTTCCAAAGGTAAAAATAGAAAAGAATTATCTTGAAGGTAATCAAGAACTTAGCTTTGAAAATGGGAAGCTAGAATTTATTCATAAAACAATTTCATCCAGGAAACAGGTGTGGTCAAGAAGAAGAAGCAATCATCCGCGTCCACTTCTTCCGAAACAGATGATTCACCAGCAGGTCCTAATTGAAGGAAGGAGAATCGCTGCTCCGTGACTATAAACATTTGAGTCCTCACCGTAGGTAAACGGTAGTTATCATTTTTAATTATTTTACTTATAAGTATTATTTTTCGCATTTTTATAAAAGTCATGGAAATAAAATAAAGAGTTTTCGTATTTATAAACTTAGAAAACCAAATAAAAATCATTTTCCAATTCATAGTATTTTATAGTTATAGTTTTTTATTTTAGAAATTTTTTCTAAAAATTAAAAATACCATGAATATTTGTTGGAAAATAAAAAATGAGCAAAATTTTTGAGTCTGAAGGAGTGACCAACGGCTACGAGTTTGAAATAGCCGTTGGAGGCTTGTTGCCAAAATTGAGGGTAGGTGGGCCCACCCCTGGGGCGACCGCCCCAAGGGGGCTGCCACCCCCTTCCTGCAGTCTTTTGGCTCCATCTTGCAGGAGCTGCTCGTGACCGTTGTCCACAATGTTCAAATGGTGGTCACTCACTCTATAAATACCCGAGAGCACCAGGTTGAGCTCCCACACTCTCATTTTCACATTTTCTCAACCTGACTCTCACACTTGCTCAAGCTCTTGTTATTTCCCACTTCCAACAAGTATTAGTACAAGAAACCTCTGCTAGATTGTGTTGCTAACAAGTTCTTGGGTGTGTTTCCATACTTTGTTTCATACTAACCCACACCCAAGGCTTGCTAGTTTGCGCTGTTTTGCCATGGACAGGTTTGGAAGAGCTGTTGCCGGAGCTTTTCGGAGAAGAAGCTCAAGGCTTGCAAGCAAGAGTACGATCGACTACACCGAGCGTGATGAAGAAGAAGATGACTCCATGCATGAAGCCCAATAAGAGGAGGTTCTGACGGAGGTCCCCCAAGAGGAGCCCATGGTAGAGGAAGACAATCCTGCCGACTTCAATTATGAGGGAGTGTACGAGACACAAGCGTACAACATGGTGAAAGACCGCAACTTCGAACCCACGCCGGTCTATGACCCCGCTCTCCTTCGGGACATAGGTATGGATGTCGAGTTTGATACTATTTTCAATGCTGTTGGTTGGTTGGCCATCGACCCCATGTGGGAAGAAGGTTCACGCCGGCTTATAAGTCAATTCTATTACTCTGTTAAACAATTTAATGATGGCATCACATTTAGACTTTTTGAAGTAGAACATTACTTGCCATGGAAAGAATTGAGTACAAGCTTAGGCTTTCATAAGAAATGTTCTATTGATTTGAGTAAAAATGTGCTTAAAGTTTATAATTGCCATAAATTTTGGAATGAAATCTCTGGGGAGACTATTACACAAAATAATTTCACACCATGCAATTCCCAAATTCAACACCCAACTTTGAGGTTAATGCATAGGCGGATTGCCATGACACTCTTTGGTAGACTTGATACTAGAAAAGTTTGAGATATTGAAATGCAACTGTTGTATGCCATTATTCATACGATTAAAATTACACCTGTTAGAGAGATGGTCACTTTTTGGCAAAAGTGGATTAAAAAGGATTCTGCAATTGTTTTTACCTCTCTCATAACTCATATTGCACAGCATCATGGTATATTTGAAAATAAAAATAATCATGTTTTATATATCAGCACACCACGTTTTGTTGTTGATAAAGAATATTTGGTGCAAGCTCACACTATGAAAACTAAAAATAAAAAGATTTATTTTAAGGCTAGTACAAAGGAGATTTCACTTCATAACAAGGATCTCTACTTGTACAAGCCTTCACCACTAACCTTCCCTCCCATGACGGAAGAGGAAGAAAGAGCAAATGTTTCAGGTAGCAGGTTGGAGCGATCAAGAGCAAGGCATGAAGAAGCAACAAGCTCACAGCAGGCACAGCCTACAGCACAGTACACAGCTGAGGGAGGGTGGATCCACACTGATCAAGGTCCGGTTTACACTGGATTCCAGCCCTGTTGGGATCAACCTCCACATCCGTACGAGGCTGGAGGATCCCAATGGCAAGGGACTAGCAATGAAGAGTGGAGGAGGAGGAGGAGCCAGTATGTGGTAGCACCTGAAGATGATGATGAACCCCTTCCTGTCATGCCAAGGCAGTCTGTCTCCTATCAGCAGCAACTTGACAGTCTCAACACTCAGAAGGGACACTTGGGAGTTCAAGTTGGAGGCATGGACGCAAGGATCACATCTCACATAGTGAGCAACACACAGTGGCAGCAGCGAGCACAGCAGCGCTTGGAGAACATCGACGCCAACATACAGCTGCCGGCAGCTCAGTGGAAGGCATGCTGGGAGCATCAAGGCTTCTTTCCGCCTAGACCGCTGCAATGAGCTAGCTTGGGGAAGGACCCCCACAAGAGGTAACTTGTATCTGCATTTGCATTTGCATTTATAAAAAATGCATATTTAATTTATTGCATTTTGAATTTTTAGCACATTTAAATTTGATTGCATTTGTCAGCATGTTTACATTGTTGCATTTGTTAAGTGTGTTTAAATTTATGCAATTTAAAAAAATAAAAAAATAAGAAAACCCAAAAATATAATTCCACTCTATATATGTGCTATGAATGTTTTAGTCTGTCCATTGTTGAAATGATGAATAGATGCTCTGTTTTATGTTTCACTAGTGTCCAATTTATAAATTCGATTTCTTTAAGGTTTGGATTTAGTGGTTATAATATTTGTCTTGAAGTCTTTGAAACTTGTGGGTTGCATAAAATTTAAACTTGGTCTAAAAGTAGTTGTGAAATAAGAATGGAAATAGAATTTGCCTTGACAACGTTCTAAGAGAACTTGAGATCCGGATGAATTTTATAAAATTGCACAAATAAAAATATATCATGTTGAGCTTTGTCGAATTGTTGTGACCACTAGTGTAGATTATAGTCATATACCCAAGATCAAGCTTACATATAATAAATGTCTTGTATATGCATTCTCTCTTTGATTAGAATATGAGGGTATGCAATAAAAAAATATAAATATATATAAAAAATAATTTTCAATACTCGAAAATAAAAATAACGGACACAAGTCCGCAGAACCGAGTCAAAAGATGGCCAAAGGCCCAAATAGCCTCATAGCTCAAAAGTGATTAGTGAGAATGATATGTGTAAGAAAAATAAAATAAATAAATAAACTCTTGATCTAAGTATATGACCTGTATCTCCTTATAGTTCGGTTTTTGACTTTGCAATATTATATGATATCTCAAAATAAAAATGACAGACAAGTGTCCGCCGAAACCGAGCACATGTTTTCTCGAAAATAAAAATGACGGACAAGTGTCCGCCGGAACCGAGCATAAAAAACAAAATTTCTGGATTGAAAGTGATCAAAGAATAAAAGATAGGTGGTTCTGTGACTGTTCTGTTTTGCAGTTGCCCAAGGACTTGGTAATTATTATAAGCCCAATGGTTGAAAGGATAAAAGGATTAGTAGAGTACCATTGTATTCAAAATCAAGAGAAATCTTAGTTATAAACTTGATACACTTGGAATGTAATCAGCATCTCTTGATCAACAAAGTTTATTTTCTTGCCCGGGACGTGCAAGGGGTAAACTTAGGGGATTTTGTTGGCGGCCAATGATGCATATTTTATACTGCCAACTATTATCCAAAAATGGATAAAACTAAAGTATTTATACACATATACATTTACCACTGACCTATTTCCACATGTATTGGGGATTTATTATTTTACAGGACTTATATGTAAAAATGTGAAAATATGGCAAGAATATGCTTTCCGACAAAGCGTAAATACCAAGGGAAGAGACGAGGCCCAAACCAACCGTGCGAACCAAAGACAACCACGACCATAATTGGGCTTAGAATCAACCAAGGACGCAACCAGGTGAAGATGGGCCAATTTGGCCCTAGCCCAGGGGCGACCGCCCCCTAGGGCGGCTACCTCCCTCCAACCGGGTCGCCCCTGGGCGGCTACCTCCCTCCAACCGCCTCTCGGGCCGACCTTTCTCGTGGCGGTTCCTGGTGCCTTGGATGCAATGTTTTCACTGGTGGTTACCTTAATTATGACACGAACCGACCTCTCCCTAGTATAAATGTATAGGTAGAGGAGGCCTCTTAGTTTAGATTCAGATTATTCTAGAGAGCCACCCTAACCTTTATATTTTCTTTCTAGTTGTCTAGTTAGATCAGAGTAAGCAAGGCCTCATCGAAGGACTTGTATCTAGAGACCTCTTGGTATGAATAAGATCATGAGTTCTTCAGTTATCTTGCTCTGTTCATCTAGTCTTATAGTTCTTCATATGAATTAGAGCTTAGTCTTTATGTTGATCATTTAGCATATTGTTATGATGAATGATTAGTGTTTAGACTTTATCCTAGAATATCATAATGCTAGTATGATTAGAAGTTGAGGTGAACTAGATGATGGTTTGTTGCTCTTGCAAGAGAGATCTATATCCTAGCTCGTTGATCCATAGGGTCAGAGTCCTGGGGGAATGTAGAGTGTTTCTATATATGTTAGCATGCTGCTACGGTATAGAGAAATCAGCAGATGCACTTCTTTGTCCACGGTTGAGGTGGTAGGCAGCAGGATGTGACAGGCCTGTCCGTCCCTCATAGTTCCCCATGTCTGGCTTTGGTGTAGGAGTCTAAAATGCCAGCCAGGTTGCTAGCAGACTAGTACTCATCGGTCTCCCCTAATCATCGAAGTCATAGCTATGTCTAATTATATTAGCATAGAATCTATGATAATTCATATGTTGTAGCTATAGTAGAAATGCCACTTCTAGATCTAACTATATTATTTTGTATTTATTTATTATTTATTTCTTTATTTATATCTTCTGGCTTGTTCTAGGATAGGCTCTGCTAGATTGAATCTCCACTATTCTATGAATTGTTTATCATTTACCCTTGCATGATCAATGTTGATGTTATGTTTGTTCTATATTTGAGTCATGTATGAATTATAATATGATTTACTACAAACAATCATGATGCCTTCCTTCGGAAAAATATAAATAACGATACCCCTGAATATTCATTGGTGAAATGCTATACTACAATGGTAATTCTATGCGCTTGCGGAGTAAAATCTATAAGACATATGATTACTACAACATCAAACATTTCTTAGTGTGATTGCTAGGAATGGATCCAAAGTCTATTTCTAGTGAATGTGCTAAGAAAAGCCAACAGTGGTGGAGGCCCAGATAACATTTGCTTAAGCTGTGGGCTGAGGGAAGCAAAGTCCACACCCAATCAGATAGTGCTGGAGCACAGTCCATCGTAACATCTATATCTATTAATAAAACAACAAAATTTGTGGAGATTTTTGGATTCTGCCTTCCGTTACCAGATTTTTTCTGCCTTCCCTTACCAGGTGTCTGACGATTTTTTATTAAAAAAAATCATGTGACAAGATGAATATATGAGAATATTTTATTCGGGGCATATTAGTGATACATTTATAGGCATTCAGGATTTACCATGGTTGAGCTTATATATGACACATGGGTCCCATCTCTGAAATATTTCTAGAAGGTCAACGGTCTCTTGACGAAAGCACAAGAGTTATTTTCGATGTTGAACCGTACATCTGGTTCTGAGATATTAATCAAAATTAAATATATACGCGTCGTTAGAGCTTGGTCTCTATACGTGTGTAAATATGTACACAGTATTTTCCTGGCTATCTTGTGCGGAATATTCCATGATTTCAAAAGTCCTGAGTAGATACGTATCTACACATGATGGAAATCTAATCTAACCTTGTTTGCTTGGCCAAGGAGTTGGTCCTGGCCCTCGAGTTCTGTCTCTATATAAAGCAGCACCCTGGTTAACAAGAGGAGGGCACGCATACATGGCGTCGAGCCTCTGCCAAATTATATCTCCCACGCGTTCACGCAGACGCTGACACCCTGCTGCTGATCTTGCCGAGGCGGGCAAAATAGGCAAATTCGTCCCTGAACTATCGCCGAAAGCTCAGTTTCGTCCCTAAACTACGAAAACGGCCGTTCTCATACTCAAACTTTCACAACCGGCTCAATTTTGTCCCTGAAGGACAATGCTGGCTGACGTCATCATTGTGCAGTCAGCTACATTTATGAATTACCCATTTTGCCCTTGCCCCTTGTCCATGTCTCATGATTGATTTTTTTTTTTTTTGAGATTATCTCTTATGGCTGATATTGTAATCGCTAGAGGCCTATAGATGATACTCCCACCATTTCACAAATGAATTCATTCTAAGGGTTGTTTTCACAAATGAGTTCGTTTGAGATGCATGCATTGTTTTGATGGCTTTGCCCCTGGCAGCCGCTTTGTTTCTAGAGTGCACTGTCATTAACTTTGCCTCTCTGGCTGGAAGAAAGCGAAGGAGATGAATCTCTCACGTCTGAGTCGAGGGCGCCAAAGGTCAATCGCGTCGACGCCGGAGTCGATCGCGGCCAAGGAGATGGCGCTGTCGGAAGTCGATCGCGGTGGCGCTGGATCGGAGTCGATCATGTACAAGGAGATGGCGCTGCTGGAGGTTGATCGCGCCGACGCCGGAGTCGGTCGCGTCCAACGAGATGGCGCCGGAGTACGCCGTACGGTAGCGTACGTAAGTGATGGTCACGTCGGGCCAGAATACCGGTAGCCTGCTGGAATTGCTTCGCGCTGGGAAAAGGAAGAAGAGGATGCAAGATACACGTAGTAACACATCGATGAGTTCAAAGTACTACTTGTTCCATCAAGAGTCTAATACATAGCAGTACATCCATATTTGTCTCAATCATTCACTCAAGCAACATGCCTTTCCTAAATGTCTCATGGCATCCAGCGCCATGCAAAAATCGCAAAAGAGATGGCCTCCCAACGATTACAATATAAGCCATCAGAAATGGACAAGGGGCAAGGGTAAAAACGGTAACTCATAACTGCACGACGATGATGTGAGGCAGCATGACGCTCTAGGGACGAAATTGAACCAGCTGCGAAAGTTTGAGGATGAAAACGGACGTTTTCGTAGTTCAAGGACGAAACTGAGCTTTCAACGATAGTTCAGGGATGAATCTGGCTATTCCGCCCCACATATATACGTATATACATGCCGGCGCCGGCGCCATGCTGCTTCAGAGGATGCCGTGTATCAATAGATGGTGGCCGCTGCTAGCGGCTCCACGCAAACATACACCCATGACCGTGCATATACATCTACGCCAAGCCAGCGGCTCGCCGAGAAACAAAGCCCGGACGGGAAGCATACACGCTGACGAATGAGCGCCATGATCTTCAACATGCCGATGTCACGTTCCTGGTAAGTAATCAATCGTCTTTCGATCTACTAAGTGAGAAGGCCAGAACTTGAACGGCATCAGAACCCTCGCCGCGCGAGGTTGTCGTCAAGTTACTAATGATGAAGCCAAACCATCCAAGAATCAAGATATGGGTGAGATGGGAGAACCCTGCTCTTTGCAATGAAAGACGCGTGAGACAGGAGAACCCTGCTTGTCGCGATGATGAAATAATCAAGATGCGCCATTGCCAGTAACTTGGTGACGTCAGAACCCTCGCCGTGCGAGGTCATTACCAAGTTATTCATGCTGAACCCAAGCTAAAATAATCAGGCCGCGCGAAACGGATATATCCCCGCTCGTCCCAATGACAAGAAAACAAGGCCACGCGAGACGGACATACCCCGCTTGTCGTGATGATTTTTTTACGGTGGCCAAGAGGTCGTATTGACCTGTGTTCTATCATGACGGAGAGGTCGTGTTGGTCGGCATTCCTCGTCAAGTAAAAGTCGTTGCAACTGAATTGGGTGTAATGGTGGGTGTAATGGTGTCATGCTGCTCGGAGGAGAGGCATACACATATACACACCGATGCCCAACAGCCCATCTTGTCGGGAGGCAACGTATATACATGTCGGCGCCTTGCTTCTCTAGAAGTTGACGTAAGAACAGAAGGAGGCACATCCACGCATACACGCCGTTCCGCTGCTGAAGCCTCTCGCCGTTGCTCACGTCTCGCCGAGAGGTACACGACCCTCCAGTCGAGCTTTCTCGCTGGTTCCTGAGACCCTGCTGGCTGCACGTTTGCACCAAGAAACTAAGCAAGCAAGCAAGTCGCTGAGAAGCTAAGTAAGCAAGCAAGCAACTCGCTAGTTCCTGCAACTGCATCAACTACACCATCGTATATTCATCATGCGGGCTGTTTCAACTCCTAGCCAGTAACTTGACAGATGTCAGAACCCTCGCCGCGCGAGGTCATCGTCAAGTTACTGATGATGAAGTTGAGCCATGTAACAATCAAGACACGCATGAGACAGTCATACCCCGCTCGTCGTAATGATGAAGACCGCGCAAGACGGACGTACTCCCGCTTGTCGTGATGATTTTTCTACCGTGTCAGAGAGGTCGTATTGGCCTGTGTTCTATGACGACAGAGAGATCATATTGGCTTCCCCATACAAGTAAAAGTCGTTACAAATTTGGTGTAACACGCAAAGTAATGCAGATGACACCGGAAGGTTTCAAAATATTGACACCAGGAGGCCGTCGATTCGATTCGTGAACAATCATCGTCCAAGCAATTCAACAATTGCTATGGATTTTCCGGCATACCATTATACTATTTACTACATGTCTAGTGCCGATGAGGTTAGACGGAACTTTGGCCGAGTGCCAATGAGGCAAAGTTGTCATTCTATCGACACGTCCAAATTAATGGAATCAGACACATTGTTGCTGCGCACCGACGAGGCAAAGGCAACTCACACACGTCTATGTTAATGAAGGCTGGCGTACATGACTGGGCACCGACGAGGCGAAAGTCATCCCCTTCATTATCATCTTTTCCGTTTACCCCGACGTGGCGATGGCGATGTCACGACCGAGCTTCGGCGACACAAAGCCACCCATATTACTACTACGCCATATATCACATATGGCTCCTCATGATGATGAACAAACATTTGACGACCATGAAGCGCAGCTTAATCGGAGGTTTTCCGCAAGCTCTTCTTGCGGATGTAATTAACCGGTCGCGCCCAACAGGCCACGGGAATCGGTGAACTACGCAATCTCTTACCAGTCGGACCTCTCCTTAAGCATGACGCTGAAGACGGAAGAAGACTACTTTTTCGTGATCATGTATTTTGTATATTCAAGAAAGAATTAATGAAATATGTGGTTTTCGAATGTGTGCATGTGTCTCCCTGTACATATTACTTTTATTCATGTCTTCGTTCAGTTTTCGATCAAACAAAATGGCACGCCCAGTGGGACCTGATTCCTCTCCCATCTTTGCTGTGCTTGAATGGTCGTCGTCAAAAATATTTGTTCTCTCATGTTCATATATGTTGGACGATGCTTACTCTGAAGATCGATATGCCTTCTGGCTGATGCACGAAGAAGGGGGCAATAACGCCGGCAGGCCTGAGGCCCTGAGTAACGTGTTACGTGGTTAAAAAATATGTCTTGCATGCTCATGCATAGACTCGTGTATATATATACACACAGGACGATCGGTGCCTCTTCGGCATGCGACGCTTTCAACAAGGGCAGGCCATGATTCACGTTTGCAGGAATTATGGAGATGCAAAAGTGTGTGCCTGGTCACTCTGTACACCGGGTTTCAAAAAAAAGAAGAAGGGATACGGCGTGCTAACTGAAGCAGTCGGAGCCTTGGAGAATATTGGACTGCACCGTGTATACGTTGCTCATATATATACACGTGAAAAAGTATGCATTCATCCGTACAAGTTCAACTACACGGCGTGCTAACTGAAGGATTCCCTCTTGCATGAGTCCTTCCTGTTAGGATGATCTCAATCCCGAGTTGGGCCCAACGACCCAACTCGGGCCCCTTGACCCTCGCGCCCTGATCGGGGGCGCCCAGCCCACTATGGCTGGAGGGCCCCTGTCACCCTGCGCTATAAAAAGAGGTGGGGCCAGCGGCTCTCAGTACGAGGTTCACCGGGAGCCGCCACACCCACCGACAACCCTAATCCGATCTCGGGGGCGCAGCCGGTGACGGGGAAGCTCCTCCGCGCCGCCATCGCACCGCGCCACGCCGGCCACCTCTTCCTCGACCGTCGCACCTCTCCTCTCCTCGACGTGATGGCCGACCCCAGCAGCGCCGCCGCCGGATCCTCTTCCACCGCCCCGTCAAGCCCTCTGGTAATACCTTTCCCACTCTTCCTCTCTCTCTCTCTCTCGATCTCACTGCCTATGATTCCCAAAGTTTGTACCCGCTAGTTGTCACTGCTAGATGATCCTGGGCTAACAATGGTATCAGACGCCTGCTAGTGTGTGGATCTAGATCGGGTCGTAAGAAATCAAAGGTCACCGATTTCGGATCGGCAAAGGAACCCTAACCCTAGTTTCAAGAACAGATTAGGGTAGGGCAATGAAATGGAAGAAAACGGGAAGGAAAACCAATGAAATCCTAACCCTAACCAAAGTACAGATTGAGTTCCGGGAAAGACAGAAGAAAGTCACATCTACCTGTCGCACCCGACCGTCCCGCACCCGCCATAAGCAGGGCGCGGACTTGGGCACCTCACTGACGTGAGGCAGAGCGCCGTCACAAGGCTACTCGACGGCGGCTCGCTCAGCTCTCGGGCGAGCGCAGCACGCAGGCGAGGAGCCCCGCGGTGGCGCTGTCGTCATCCTCCGGCTCTGTTTTGTGCGGCGCTGAGGGAGGAGAAAAGAGAAGGGGCGGGGAGCTGCCAGCGCCAAGCTCTGGCAGAACAGTGCTGGCAGAGAAAGGGAGTGCTGGCGGCGGCTGGAGAGAGAAGGCCGAGGGAAAGAATGGTTTAGGGTTTAGGGGGAGGCGGCCGGCTCATGGAGTTTTGATACTCCGAAATGCGAGGACGTCCGTCGGATGAGAACCCTAGCTGATCAACGGCCAGCGATGACTGGGCCAGATTGAGCCCATGCGGGTGAGGAAATTCCCGGCCCAGGCCCAGGTTAAGGCCTGGGACGCGGGGGAGAGCCGAGCGCGGCCGTGGGCCGGGCCGTTTTGGCAGGCTGGGCTGTTTCTTCTGTTTGGGCCGCGACAGCGAATAAAAAAAAACAGAGAGAGAAATCGTCGCCGGGCCGCCTCGCGCCAGCTGGGCTGGGCCGCAGGCCGGCAGCGCGCGCGAGCACCCGTGGAGTGGGCTGCGCTGGAGCTGGGCCACAAGGCGCGCACGGGCGAGAGTTGGCCACAGGCCGAGGCTGTGTTTTGGGCCAAAATGGCCATATGCACAGTAACAGTCACAGTTTATTGTTTTTATTTTTCCAGAGACTTGTTCAAATCATATTTGATGATTTTGAAATTGAATTTGATGCCATTTTCTGTCCAATTTTTGTCCAACGATAATTTTGGATCAGAGAACAGTAAAGTTTTTTTATGTTTCTGGAAAATTGATTATGCAAAGTTAAAGTTTCCGCTGCGTATTTAAAGTTGTTATCGTTTTCTTTATTAAATTCGAACCAACGGGAGAGTTTAATGTTTGAAAATGGATAATTTTACTGTGATTATAATATTGTTATTATTCTGACCAACGTTGATTAATAGCAATATTATGATGTTGATTAATAGTTGTTGCCCTACATTAATTCTATTTCTGCCCAACGGTGATTTAGAATTATTGCAAACTAAATTTATTTTATGTTCTCACCCCATATGAATTGTAATTTCAGGTAGTACCTCCCTGATGTCTGCCTTAAGAGAGATTCCACCACTGAAGGGAGACAACTATATTGAGTGGAAGAGGAAGATTGACTTCACTTTCACTATAGCTGAGGTTGACTGGGTGCTCACTGAACCGTGTCCCACAGTGCCTGTGGAATCTGTGCGGGAGGCCAGTGAAAGTGATGAAGCATGGGACAAAAGAAAGAAAGATTATGGCCCCATCAGGATGGCATATGACATAAAGCATGCTCGATGGGTCAGTGACAACAGGAAATGTTGTGCTGTCATTGAGAACACAATTGAGCCCGCTCTGTCAGGCTCAATTGAAAAGTGTGACACTGCTGTCGCTTACTTTGAGAGGATCAAGAACCAGTTTATTGGTTCCTCCAAAGTGTATGCTACCCATTTGTTCAAGCAATTGACAAATGAAAAGTTCAAAGGAGGTAGCATACATGACCACATCCTGAAAATGAGTCACCTGGCAAATAAGCTGAAAACAATGGAATTGGAGATACAACCACAGCTCCTTATCCATTTTGTTTTTGCTTCCTTGCCTAAAGAGTATGACAACCTTGTCATTAACTACAACATGCAGCCTGAGAAATGGGACTTAGACAAGCTCATTGCTCAGTGTGTTGATGAGGAGCTCAGGATCAATGGCCAACAAGGTGGCCAAGCGAACATGGTCAAAGGGAAGGGCAAAAGGCCCTTCAATCCTGGCTCCCCAGCAAAGAGAGGTCCTATGCAACAGAAACCACAGCTTCAGCAACAGGGCAACCCACAGGCAGGTGAAAACTTGTGCTGGCACTGTGGTAAGGAGGGGCACAAGAAGACTGACTGCCCTGGATGGTTAAGGGAGCTTATGAAGAAAAAGGGTGAGAACATTATTTCATTTGTAAATGAATCTGTATGTAAAGTTTTCAAGGTCAACATGGTTTATTGACTCGGTGCAACAATTCATGTTGCAAATTCTTTACAGGATTCACTTCGACGAGAACTACGCTAAAAGAGAAGAGGCCATTAGCGTTGCGAATGGCATAGAGGCTGCGGTGGAGGCAATTGGAGATGTAGCATTAGATTTACCTAATGGCTATAGTCTTATTTTGAGAGATGTTTTTATGTTCCTACACTACATTTAGCGCAATTTGATAAGTGTAATAAAGTTGGATGATTCAGGTTTTACCTGTAATTTTGGACATGGCAAATGTGTCATTTGGTTTAATGATATTTGTGTTGGTCTTGCCTTCCGACAAGACGAATTATATATGTTATCGCTATGTGAAAGTGTGAATTCCATATGTAATGTGAATGATAGCGTTTCCTCGTCTACAAATGAGAAAAGAAAAAGAAAGCGAACTACAAACGCAACGGCGAAATTATGGCACTGTCATTTAGGCCATATTTTGAGGGGGAGAATAGAAAGACTAGTAAAGAATGAAATTCTTCCTCCTTTGGAGTTCGCTGAATTAGAGCAATGCATCGATTGCATAAAAGGAAAATATGTAAAGCAAATTAAAAAGAATGCCAAACGAAGCACGGGAATATTAGAGATCATTCACACCGACATTTGTGGTCCTTTTCTGTAAAGAGTGTGGATGGCTATGATTCGTTCATTACATCCACAGACGATTACTCCCGGTTTGGCTATATTTATCCAATTAAAGGAAGAGATGAAGCATTGGATAAATTTAAAATATTTAAGCCTGAAGTGGAAAATCAGCATAGTTTAAAGATTAAGCTAGTCTAGTCCGACCGTGGGGGGGAGTACTATGGTCGGCATACCCCATATGGTTAAGTTCCTGGACCTTTTGCAAGGTTCCTACAGGAAAATGGTATAGTTGCCCAGTATTCCATGCCGGGTGAACCTCAGCAAAATGGAGTAGCTGAAAGGCGTAACTGCGTACCACGATGGATATGGTGCGCGGTATGATGAGTTACTCTAATTTACCATTGAGTTTATGGATAAAGGCATTAAAAACCTCCATTCATATTCTCAATAGAGTGCCAAGTAAATCGGTGCCCAAAACACCGTATGAATTATGGACGGGGAAGGGTACCTTCACTAGATCACTTGCGTGTGTGGGGGTGTCCTGCGAGGCTAAAGTGTTTAACCCAAATATTGGGAAACTTGATCCCAAAAAGCAGTGAGTTGCCATTTTATTGGCTATCCTGAAAGGTCAAAAGGTTATCGTTTCTACTTGTCCCGATAGACTCACAAAGTTTGTGGAAATGAGACACGCTATTTTTCTAGAGGATGAAATGATGAGGGGGAGTATGGCTGCTCAAAAAATTGATCTTGATGAGAAGCGGGTGTGTGCACCCAATCCCGTGATTCAGGAACCATTTTTCGAGCTACCTATTGTTCCTGCACCAATAGTGCAAGACACTGTGGAGCAAGAACCTGTCGTTGTTCCTCCTGTGGTAACAACAGAGGAAAATGAGGAACCTGAGGAACCTGTTCATCAGGAACCTATTGAAAATGTTGCCACAAATGAGGGGGAGCAACCTCAGCCTCCAATAGTAGATGTGCCAAATGTAGAGGCCCCTAGAAGGTCTCAAAGAGAAAGAAGGCCAGCTATCTCCAGTGATATATATGAGTTAAATAACATCACTGAAGAATATCAAATGGAGGGTGATCCCACCTCATTTGAACAAGCCATGAGAAGCGATCATTCATCCAAGTGGTTTGAAGCCATGGAAGATGAAATGAGATCGATGAGTGCCAACGATGTTTGGGACTTGAAAGAAATTCCCAAAGGAGCCAAAACAAAGAGGCTGTAAATGGGTCTACAAAATAAAATATGACTCCCAAGGGAACATAGAGAGATTTAAAGCGCGACTTGTGGCTAAAGGTTTCACACAAAGGGAGGGAATTGACTACACTGAGACCTTTTTCTCCAGTCTCATGCAAAGATTCTCTCAGAATAATAATGGCATTGGTGGCACACTATGATTTAGAGTTGCATCAGATGGATGTGAAGACGGCATTCCTAAATGGGGATTTGGAGGAGAATGTCTACATGGCACAACCGAAAGGTTTTGTAGTGGAAGGCAAAGAAAAGATGGGATGTCGCCTAAAGAAATCGATCTATGGATTAAAGCAAGCTTCAAGGCGGTGGAACTTGAAGTTTGATAAAATAATAAAGAACTTTGGGTTTAAAGCAAATATCGAGGACAATTGTGTCTATACAAAGTTTAAGAATGGGAAATACATTTTTCTAGTCCTGTACGTAGACGATATTTTACTTGCAAGTAATGATATGAGTCTATTACAGAAACAAAAAGATTTTTGTCCTCAAAGTTTGAGATGAAAGATCTTGGTGAAGCTTCTTATGTTTTGGGCATAGAAATTCACCGAGATAGAAGAAAGGGGTATTAGGATTGTCTCAAAAGGCATACATTGAAAGGGTCTTGGAGAAATTCCGATGCATAAATGTAGTCCTTCACCCGCACCTATAGTCAAGGGCGATAAGTATGGGGATTTTCAGTGTCCCAAGAATGAGTATGAGCTCAACCAAATGAAAAGTGTGCCATATGTTTCAGCTGTTGGACACTTACAGTATGCTCAAGTATGTACACGCCCTGACTTGGCTTATGTAACTGGGTTGCTTGGCAGATTTCAAAGTAATCCAGGTGTCGAACACTGGAAATTGGTAAAGAAAGTTTTGCGATATTTACAAGGTACAAAAGACCTGATGCTAACGTACAGAAGATCTGACTCCCTAAAGATCTTAGGATACTCAGATTCTGATTATGCGGGAGATGACAGAAAGTCCACATCTGGATATGTGTTCACTCTCGCTGAAGGAGCTATATCATGGAAAAGCTCAAAACAAACAGTTACTACAAACTCCACTATGTATGCCGAGTTTGTAGCATGCTATGAGGCATCAGGGCAGGTGAATTGGCTAAAGAAGTTCATACCCGGTTTAAAAGTGGTCGATGATATCAATGGACCAATGACTCTATATTGTGATAATAATCCAGCTATAGAGTGGTGCTGCCAAACACATTGGCATAAAGTACTATGTTGTGAAAGAGAAAATCCAGGATCGTGTTATAAATCTTGAGCACATAAGCACGAAAAGATGCTCGCGGATCCGCTTACAAAAGGCTTACCACCCAAAGTGTTCATTGAACATGTAGCCGGCATGGGTTTAAGGAGAAGCCTATGATTCCTGGATAATAATAAGGGCCCAAGGATAAAGTATTTATTTATTTCAGACCAGAGATGTGTATTGTAGCTGTGAAATCCAACGGCAAAAGACCGTGACGATGAAACATGTTCTATGCACAAATCTGAGATGGAATAAGTAAAATGAAAAGGTTAAAGTGAAAGAGTAAAGTTAAAGATAAAGTTAAAGATGAGATCAAGGGGGAGAATGTTAGAATGATCTCAATCCCGAGCGGGCCCCTCGACCCTCGTGCCCTGATCGGGGGCGCCCAACCCACTATGGCTGGAGGGCCCCTGTCACCCTGCGCTATAAAAAGAGGTGGGGGCCAGCGGCTCTCAGTACGAGGTTCACCGGGAGCCACCACACCCACCGACAACCCTAATCCGATCTCAGGGGCGCAGCCAGTGACGGGAAGCTCCTCCGCGCCGCCACTGCACTGCGCCACGCCGGCCACCTCTTCCTCGACCGTCGCACCTCTCCTCTCCCTCGACGCGATGGCCGACCCCAGCAGCGCCGCCGCCGGATCCTCTTCCACCGCCCCCGTCAAGCCCTCTGGTAATACCTTTCCCACTCTTCCTCTCTCTCTCTCGATCTCACTGCCTATGATTCCCAAAGTTTGTACCCGCTAGTTGTCACTGCTAGATGATCCTGGGCTAACACTTCCCTGTCGTGATCATCGAGGAGGCGATGGAGTTCTCTCCGGCCCGCTCCATGCCTGATTCACTTCCGCACTCACGCTACTATGGCGGTCTTTGATCTCCCATGGAGATGAGCCGTACTACCATCCCACACAAGACTCCATGGTAACTCAAGCTGTGGAATCGAAGAAAGCACGCAAGCGTGCGGCTGCTACAGCCAAGAAAGCAAGACATACTCCTATCAATGATGGCCGTGAACTACCGAGGAAGCCTGACGTGCTCTCTCGAACACTTGATAACGTCACTCTCAAACCACCAAGGCCGAAGTCCACGAGGCGCTTGATGACATCCCATACTCCTTGTCCTGGTCGTTGCGCCATGCACACTACAAGAACAAATGAAGTACGCTTCACAACTACTAAAGAAATAGAAGTCACGTCAAGAAGTTTCATGCTGAAGTAGGAGCTCGTGCCGTCAAGAGCATGACGCCTAAACAAAACTCATGCGCCTCTAAGTTCCCGTACATCCTGAAGGAGACATACATGTTATCTCTGAAGGCGGAAAAGCCTAATGAATTGAAGAAGCTTGTTAGGCACACGCACATTTAAACATCCGACCAAATTTCCTGGGTGCGGAACATTAACCATCCCTGAGAATAATTCCCTTCACTCGCCAACCATGGTTTCCTCATACCACATCACTGTGGATTCCAGTCTGGAGAATAAATCTTCTGCAATAGCAAATGGAGTACCAACAGAAGAAAGAATCTATTAGAGTTGATTGCTAAGCATGATTTTGATTGCATTTGTCTGCAAGAGACTATTAGAGTTACTTTTAAACAAAGAGAGCTTGATAGGTTTGCTAGACATAGAGACATGTTCTGGTTATTCCAACCATGTGAGGGGCATTCAGGGGGCTTGCTGTTGGGTGTTGATAAAGAAGTGGCCCAGATTAGTAACCCAACCCAGGGAGGGTTTTACCAGAGTGTGGAGTTACACATGAAAGATTCAGACTTTGTATGGAGATTGTTTAACATCTATGGGCCAGCCCATGATGAACAGAAACTAGAGTTTATTAATGAACTTCAAAGACTTATTCAGTCATCTGAGTTGCCTATAATGCTAGGAGGTGATTTTAATTTGGTTAGGAAAATTGAGGAGAAATCTTCTGGTAATGTTAACACAAGTTTGATGGATGCTTTTAATGAGATGATTAACATCTGTGCACTTAGGGAGGTGTATAGGAGTGGGAGTAGATACACTTGGACTAACAAACAAACACCACCAATTATGTGTGTGCTTGATAGAGTTCTTATTTCAGGAGAGATAGAGGATGTTTTCAATCTGATCTCAGTGTCAACTGCCCAAAGAATAGGATCTGATCATAATCCTTTGATTCTTGATTCTGGGGGGGGTTGTGAGTAGTAAAACCTTTTACTTTAGATTTAATAACCATTGGCTTCACCAGGAGGGTTTTACTGATTGGCTAATCCAGAAATGGCCAACAAGATTTAAATTTGAGGTTTTAGATCACTGGCACATTATTTCCAGCAAGTTGAGAAGGGCTGCTAAAGGATGGGGTTTAAATGCTGATAGTCAGCAGAAAAGAGTTAAATCAGATTTGCTGAGCAAGATTGAGGAACTGGATACTGTCTTTGAAACTAGAATTCTTACTGAGGAAGAATGGACACAGAGATATGAGTTAGAGCTGCAGGTGCAAAAAATACAGACAGAGGAGGAGCAGAAATGGCAAAGAAGGGGAGGTGAAAGATGGATGTTACAAGGTGATGCTAATACTAGCTATTTCCATAAGTGTGCTAATGGCAGGAGGAGAAAAATGAAGATCTGTGAGCTAGAACATGAGGGAGAGGTGATTGTGGATGAAAAGAAGTTAAGAGATCATGTTACAGAATTTTACAAAGAGCTATTTGGCAGTGCAAATACAGCTAATATTCATCTGCAGGATAATATGTGGGATGCTGATCATCAGATAACTCAGGAACAAAATGAATGGCTGACAAGACATTTCACTATTGAGGAGTTGGACAAGACTGTAAGAAGCATAAAAGGGAATACTGCACCAGGCCCAGATGGGTTTACTATAGAGTTCTTCAAAAGATTTTGGTCACAAATGAAGGGGACAGTCCTGGAAATGTTAGATGATTTACATGAAGGTAGGTTGGATTTGTGGAGGCTCAATTATGGAGTTATTATCCTATTGCCAAAAGTGAAACCTGCTACTACTATAAGACAATTTAGACCAATCTGTTTGTTGAATGTTATTTATAAAATCATAACCAAAGTGTTGACACTTAGGCTTACGAGAGGTAATAGACAGAGTTATTAGTCCTCTGCAAACTGCTTTCATTCCTGGAAGGAATATATTGGAGGGGGTAGTTATTCTTCAAGAGGTGCTCCATGAGCTCAAGATAACTAAGTCAGCTGGAGTTATATTGAAATTAGACTTTGAAAAAGCCTATGATAAGGTGAACTGGAGTTTTTTGGAAGAGGTCTTAGTCAGAAAAGGGTTCAGCCCAACTTGGGTTCAGTGGATAAGCTGTGTGGTAAGAGGAGGAAAAGTGTGTGTAGACATAAATGGAGAGAGGGGAGATTTCTTTAGGAGCTTCAAGGGCCTAAGGCAGGGGGATCCTTTGTCCCCTTTGCTCTTTAATATTGTAGCAATGTGCTATCAGAGATGCTGACTAAAGCTAGTAATTCTGGAGTTATTCAAGGGCTAGTACCACACTTGATTCCTGGAGGTTTATCCCATTTACAGTATGCTGATGACACTGTCATCATGCTTCAATATAATCAGGAATGCCTGCAGAATGTAAAGCTCATTTTAGCCTGTTATGAAAGCCTGTCAGGGCTCAAGATTAACTATGAGAAGAGTGAACTGTACACTGTAGGATTAGGGGAAGAGGATCAGAGGAAAGCTGCAGACATTTTGCAATGCAAGATTGGTACATTTCCTTTGAAGTATCTGGGGTTGCCTGTTGGGATTGACAAGATAACAAAGGCTCAATTGAGATGTGTAGAAGATAAACTGGATAAGAGATTAGGGACATGGCAGTGTGAGTTCTTATCCTCTGGAGGGAAAGTATACTCCTGGAATCTTGCTTGTCTAGTATACCTATGTATACAATGGGAGTATACTATCTTTATGAGGGGAATTTTCAGAGAATTGATTCCATTAGATCAAGATTTTATTGGCAAGGAACAAGCAAGAAAAAGAAATATCCCATGGTCAAATGGGACACACTAGCTAGACCAAAAGAGTTTGGAGGACTGGGATTTACTGATATCAGGACCATGAACAAATGTCTTATGGTGAAGTGGATTGATAGACTGGAGAGAGGTGATATCAGCCTGTGCTGCACTCTACTCAAGAATAAATACTTAGGAGAGAAAAGCATTTTTCAGATTAAGAAGAGAGGTGGATCACAATTCTAGAGATCCCTGCTAGACCTTAGAGAGGACTACCAAAGAGGCCGAGTAATAAAAATTCAAAGTGGTTGCCAATCCAGATTCTGGAATGATGCCTGGGTGGGAGGTGTGCCTTTAGAGATAAGTTTTAACATTCTATTTAAGATTGCCCTGAAGCAAGATATCTCTGTTTCTGAAGCTTGGAGGGATGGGAAATGGAATATACAATTTAGAAGACAGTTAATAGGGAACCTTAGAGATGAATGGGTAGAGCTGCTGAGTTTGCTAGAGAACATAGACCTCACTGAGGGGAGAGATGAGGTGTCTTGGGAGTTAGAAAAGTCAGGGAAATATACAACAAAATCATTGTATAGAGAGTTAACAACAAGAGGTATTAGAGATACTAACATGATGTTCATCCGGAAGAGTAACATTCCCTTGAACGTCAAGATTTTCCTGTGGATGGCCTTGCATGATAGGATAAAGTCTGGGGAATAGTTAAAACATAAGAAATGGGATGGTGATCCAAAATGTAAAATATGTGGGGAATTGGAAATAGCTGATCACATCTTGTTCCAATGTCCCCTTGCTGTGTTTTTGTGGACTTTCCTGAGAGTTAATTTGGGATGGTCTTCATCCCCGGTTACTTGTGAAGACTTTAGTTTTGAGTTTATACATGATTGCAGAGGTGTAACCAGGAAGACATATTTCCATATTTGTGCAGGTGCAGTTTGGTCGTTGTGGAAGATTTGGAATGATGTTGTTTTCAACAAGAAGGTGATTTCTTCTCCTCAGGTGGCGGTGTACAAGATGTCGACATTGCTCAAGTCTTGGACTCCACTCCTCAAAGCCAAAATGTAGCCAAGGATGGAGGAAGCTATACAGCTGCTGTCAGAGAGAGTTTCAAGCACCGAGTAAGAGCAAAAAAGAAGAAGTGAAGCCTGATGCCAGAATGAGCAGCCCAGATCTTAAAATTTCATATCTGTAATATCTGCGAAGTTTCTCTGGCCTAAGACTTAATCTCCTTTCTTTTGGTTAATGCTTAGTGGTCGTGAGGGAGAGCTCTCTGGAGGTAGTGAACTGTGAGTTGTTGCTTTTAGATTTTTAGCGCTGAATGTGTAAACTGGTAACCCCAGTAATTCACGATCTTGGGCTTCGTTAAGCTTTCAATAAAGCCGGGTGAAAGCCTTTGATCTAAAAAAAAATGGAGTACCAATGCCCCAGGCAAATAATGCTCCACATGCCGATGAGCTTCAACATCAGTTTCGCCAGTTGCCAACCGTTTACACATGCAAGTGGCAATATTAGCCATGTCCCATGTTGCCCCCGTTCATAACTTTGAAGAGTCTGGGCCATTCATATGAGCTAGTGGCATGTCCAACTACCAAGGCCCTGGTCGATAGACTTGCGCCTGAACTCCTCCCAACAAGCTGGTGGCAATTCTCAAGCTTTATGCCGCTAACTAATCTCCCTAAAGGATGCTAGCACACCCAATTTGGCGACTCAAAGATTCGAGACGAAATCAACATCATCATACCTACAATATGCAAGTGTCCCTAGGACCTGGGTTGACATTGTGCTTTATTTTATATAAATGTGCACCTTTGCCAGCTCTTTGGATCATGGACTCTCACATGGAGATGTTACTCGGGCAAATTTATGCACTTGTTCGCCTAGAATACTATGCAATGATACTCGTGAAAATGAGACTCATGAAGGTCATGCCTCCTATTACCAATCATCACAATACCGGTCATGACAAATTTTTCTGGTCGTGCTTGCTAATTTGCTGTAGCCTGGTTTGCCTATACTAATTCACAAAAAAAAATCTAGCTGGTTGCAGTGTAACATCTGCAATATACAGGAGCTAGTTAACTATAGTTGAACAATGGAGGAGATACTCGCTTCATCAAGGTCACCAAGGAGTCCATCACATGCCATTGGTGGCAAATTTCTACGAAGATATTCCCCAACTAATTGATACCATGCATGACATATATGTTGTGCCTTTGGTGGGCTGTCTCTAGGCATGTTGCTCTAGGATGGAAATTTTCCAACTGGCCTAGCTTGTGTGGTAAAGCAACCTCAACACGAAGCACATGGTTTACATCGATAAGGGATAAAAGTGGGTGGTGGAATTTCAATCCACGCTGACCCTAGAAGTCGTGGGTTTATCGTGCCTCTGCCTTTTGTCCAGTTTGAAAGAAATGCTAAGCCTCGAGGGAGACTATAGGAAGAAGAGCATGAAAGGGCTACCGATCCGTCGGTCCGGGTCAAGTGTGCAGCTGCATGCCACCCTCGGAGGTGGTAACAAGGGCCCGAGAAAAAATAAGCCTGCGAGGATTATTAGTTCCACAAAGATGGATAGCTACCCTCCAAATTCTTCGAAGACAAGTTTCAAGAAACAAGTCCGAAGGACCGAAGAAAAAAGAGAGAGAAAAAGGATACATAGTCAACTGTCTCGAAACTTTCAAGAATCATATGAAGTCAAGTCATCAAGTGAAGCTCCCAAAAATCAAATCAAGTCAAATCATCAAGTGAAGCTCTCGAGAGATCACAAAGCAAGTGAAGGAGGAGGGTAGTTATTCATCAACCTCGGCAAAAGTAACCATCCATGAAATTTTAGCCGTATCCTACATTCCTCGCTGGACAAGAGGTTTGAGGCATGAAGCACATGACTGAAGGGAGGCTCGAAAAGAATTATGCTATCCCCAAGAGGTCCTGGCGAAGTGTTAACCTTTTTGACACTATTACCACGAGGAAACATAACCACACATGCTGGTTATGTTGGGACATGATCATCTTACTAGAAACATGCCTCTGGCTGCTTCATCATTATGGGCAACATATATTTTTGTTTAAAATCAGTGTTGCTTCTCTTAGGTTTTCCTTGAGAAGAACCAAGAATTATATCTCTTCCACAAGATTTGGTGGCTCTTAATTCAGCAACATGAGCACTCTATATATGTGACTGCTCGTGCAATTCGAATTAAAGAAGGGTGTGCAAGACCTTCATCAAACAATTATTTAGATACTGAACCTTTGGCATGGGACGTCTATGAGGATTCGGATGGATATCAGTAGCTATTCTAGAGCAGCAAATGCACCATTAAAGGTATACATCCAACCATGGAACCTTTTGAGTATTGTCAGCATCATTGTAACAAATGATCTCTCTTGGTCGATACCCTTGATCTCGGTTACGACTACATCTCCATGTTATGAGTTGGATCTCCATAATATTATTCTGCTCAATCCAGCAAGCTGGCCTTGATGATGCAAAAAAGAAGTCTCAAATTGAAGTCTACAAGAACATCTTATGGAGTTCTGTAGGCATGTTCTTTGGCCAAAATTTGGTTAAACTAGTGGCAGCTCTATGTTCAAAGGACCGAGAGGCAATAGACAGCTCACAAAATTGAAGATTGATAACAATACTTGTAGCAACAAGTCTAACACAAAAAAGAGAGAGAGAGAGAGAGAGAGAGAGAGAGAGAGAGAGAGAGAGAGAGAGAGAGAGAGAGAGAGAGATGAAAACCATGCTCGGTTTTGGCATGGTCACCCAACTTTTTTGTTGTCGGGATGAAGATGTACTTCTCCACTGCATCCCCTATCATTAATCCAATGCATGGATTTTCGCCATGGAGTCCCATGTCTCTTTGTTGATAAGGCAATGGCTTGGGTTTTATCCAAAACATTTCAGGATCCCTTATATTTGAAGGTGTTCCATTCTGGATACTGAGTGACGTGCATGCTGATTCTTGTCATCTAGAGTCATGTATTGCATGTATATATACATTTGCAGTTGATTACTATCCCTAAATCAGTTGTTGTCCATCTATGAGCTTTCGGATGCGTATAAATTCGGGAGCAGTGAAGCAAGCCAACGCGGTGATTGTGGAGCTGTGAAACCCTTTGAGATTGATGGCTGGCACTGTTGCTGTAAAATGGTCGCATCGATCTTAATAAATTTCTCCATGGATAATACACTCCATTTGCTGGCACCAATATATTGGGTCGGAGTGGAACCCGATGATTTCTTTTCTTGTATGTGGCATGATTTTCGCCATATGTTACTTCTTTAAGGGGTGGCATGAATTTTCGTTATACCCGGTCTTATCCTACCTCACTCCATTCTAAAATTTTTAAGGGATGGCATGAATTTTCGCTATACCCTGCTGCAATCCCCATGACCATGCTCGTCCAGATTTGTGCGGCGATGTTCTGTACATCGAGCATGGGCCAAAGTCAATGCTCTGGCTCTCCGAGCTTGCCAAGGAAAAAAACTGCATCCAGTTTTCATGGATACGTGATTACTTGGTACGGTACAAGTACAATTCACATATGCATGGATATTTTCAAAAAGAAAAAAAAGGAGGTGCACAATATGTTGCAAGGTATTATATAATTATTACAAGGAGACTCCAAAAATGGTTTGATGCGATCGAGCTATCTACCGCTCAGGGGAGCAACAAAGACCGGGCATGTTCTGTAAGTCCCGTGTCGTCCTGATCAGTAAAGGAGGCAGTCATATGTTCAAGATGCTGCAGCTGCTCGTGGTTCTTCCTGGACGCCTCCAGTTGAGATTGGAGCACGCTTGTCTCTTTGACTCGTTCCTGATGATGTTTCAAACATTGAGCTGTGCGTTCTCTCGAACGGCTCTCTTGAGCATGGGACTCTTCGGCTATTATAAGCTGACTATTAAGCTTTTCAATTTGTGACCTCAGTCCCTGAATATGAGATGAGTGCTTCTCAAGCCGAAGTCCTTGGGATGCTATTTGTTCTTCATAATGTTTGGTGATCTGCTCATCCATAAGGGCACAAGTTGTCGCTACTTTTCCCTGAGAACTTTTAATTACAGCAGCTCTTGTATTGGCTTGATAAGTCCTCGAGATTAAACTCCTAGATGGAGATTGAGAATTGTCGGTGAGGGCCTCTTTTAAAGCCCTGCAACCATCCATCAATGGTGTTACTTCAGGTGGCCGTGGCTCAAAAATTCGCCCATCACTTCATATATATGAGTCTCTATTCTTGAGAGCACTCTTTTCTTTATTAAAGGTCGCATCCACCTTGATAAAATTCTTCAAGAATCCAACATTCCATTGCTTGTCACCAGTATGGAAAGTTGCAATGGAACCAGATTTATTAAGGATATGGTATGATTTTTGCCATATCGTACTTCTTGCTATTACTGAAAAGTGGCATGGTTTCTTGCCATATTTTCTAAATATACATATCAGAGTTGTGATCTCAAGATACTTCCAGGATCATAAGCCTCCGAAGAAAAAGTAAAGCCAGGCTACGTCCATTCGGCCAGGTTCATCAAAGGTTATTTCCCGAGTCGAATCTCTGCTGCTTCGCGCATAAACTCGACTCGGCGGGTGGCATTTGTCTGATGATTTTTTATTAAAAAAATCATGTGACAAGATGAATATATGAGAATATTTTATTCGGGGCATATTAGTGATACATTTATAGGCATTCAGGATTTACCATGGTTGAGCTTATATATGACACATGGGTCCCATCTCTGAAATATTTCTAGAAGGTCAACGGTCTCTTGACGAAAGCACAAGAGTTATTTTCGATGTTGAACCGTACATCTGGTTCTGAGATATTAATCAAAATTAAATATATACGCGTCGTTAGAGCTTGGTCTCTATACGTGTGTAAATATGTACACAATATTTTCCTGGCTATCTTGTGCGGAATATTCCATGATTTCAAAAGTCCTGAGTAGATACGTATCTACACATGATGGAAATCTAATCTAACCTTGTTTGCTTGGCCAAGGAGTTGGTCCTGGCCCTCGAGTTCTGTCTCTATATAAAGCAGCACCCTGGTTAACAAGAGGAGGGCACGCATACATGGCGTCGAGCCTCTGCCAAATTATATCTCCCACGCGTTCACGCAGACGCTGACACCCTGCTGCTGATCTTGCCGAGGGCATCCACATATATACGTATATACATGCCGGCGCCGGCGCCATGCTGCTTCAGAGGATGCCGTGTATCAATAGATGGTGGCCGCTGCTAGCGGCTCCACGCAAGCATACACCCATGACCGTGCATATACATCTACGCCAAGCCAGCGGCTCGCCGAGAAACAAAGCCCGGACCGGAAGCATACACGCTGACGACTGAGCGCCATGATCTTCAACATGCCGATGTCACGTTCCTGGTAAGTAATCAATCGTCTTTCGATCTACTAAGTGAGAAGGCCAGAACTTGAACGGTATCAGAACCCTCGCCGCGCGAGGTTGTCGTCAATGATGAAGCCAAACCATCCAAGAATCAAGATATGGGTGAGATGGGAGAACCCTGCTCTTTGCAATGAAAGACGCGTGAGACAGGAGAACCCTGCTTGTCGCGATGATGAAATAATCAAGATGCGCCATTGCCAGTAACTTGGTGACGTCAGAACCCTCGCCGTGTGAGGTCATTACCAAGTTATTCATGCTGAACCCAAGCTAAAATAATCAGGCCGCGCGAAACGGATATACCCCCGCTCGTCGCAATGACAAGAAAACAAGGCCACGCGAGACGGACATACCCCGCTTGTCGTGATGATTTTTTTACGGTGGCCAAGAGGTCGTATTGACCTGTGTTCTATCATGACGGAGAGGTCGTGTTGGTCGGCATTCCTCGTCAAGTAAAAGTCGTTGCAACTGAATTGGGTGTAATGGTGGGTGTAATGGTGTCATGCTGCTCGGAGGAGAGGCATACACATATACACACCGATGCCCAACAGCCCATCTTGTCGGGAGGCAACGTATATACATGTCGGCGCCTTGCTTCTCTAGAAGTTGACGTAAGAACAGAAGGAGGCACATCCACGCATACACGCCGTTCCGCTGCTGAAGCCTCTCGCCGTTGCTCACGTCTCGCCGAGAGGTACACGAACCTCCAGTCGAGCTTTCTCGCTGGTTCCTGAGACCCTGCTGGCTGCACGTTTGCACCAAGAAACTAAGCAAGCAAGCAAGTCGCTGAGAAGCTAAGTAAGCAAGCAAGCAACTCGCTAGTTCCTGCAACTGCATCAACTACACCATCGTATATTCATCATGCGGGCTGTTTCAACTCCTAGCCAGTAACTTGACAGATGTCAGAACCCTCGCCGCGCGAGGTCATCGTCAAGTTACTGATGATGAAGTTGAGCCATGTAACAATCAAGACACGCATGAGACAGTCATACCCCGCTCGTCGTAATGATGAAGACCGCGCGAGACGGACGTACTCCCGCTTGTCGTGATGATTTTTCTACAGTGTCAGAGAGGTCGTATTGGCCTGTGTTCTATGACGACAGAGAGATCATATTGGCTTTCCCCATACAAGTAAAAGTCGTTACAAATTTGGTGTAACACGCAAAGTAATGCAGATGACACCGGAAGGTTTCAAAATATTGACACCGGGAGGCCGTCGATTCGATTCGTGAACAATCATCGTCCAAGCAATTCAACAATTGCTACGGATTTTCCGGCATACCATTATACTATTTACTACATGTCTAGTGCCGATGAGGCTAGACGGAACTTTGGCCGAGTGCCAATGAGGCAAAGTTGTCATTCTATCAATACGTCCAAATTAATGGAATCAGACACATTGTTGCTGCGTACCGACGAGGCAAAGGCAACTCACACACGTCTGTGTTAATGAAGGCTGGCGTACATGACTGGGCACCGACGAGGCGAAAGTCATCCCCTTCATTATCATCTTTTCCGTTTACCCCGACGTGGCGATGGCGATGTCACAACCGAGCTTCGGCGACACAAAGCCACCCATATTACTACTACGCCATATATCGCATATGGCTCCTCATGATGATGAACAAACATTTGACGACCATGAAGCGCAGCTTAATCGGAGGTTTTCCGCAAGCTCTTCTTGCGGATGTAATTAACCGGTCGCGCCAACAGGCCCGGGAATCGGCGAACTACGCAATCTCTTACTCGGACCTCTCCTTAAGCATGAGGCTGAAGACGGAAGAAGACTACTTTTTCGTGATCATGTATTTTGTATATTCAAGAAAGAATTAATGAAATATGTGGTTCTCGAATGTGTGCATGTGTCTCCCTGTACATATTACTTTTATTCATGTCTTCGTTCAGTTTTCGATCAAACACCAGGTTCGGCTAAAATCAAACCCCAAAAGAATATAAAGTCAAATCAATAATTTTGCTCCACGGCCAGCGGCACGGAGCTATCATATCTCATTGTTGGGAGTACGTCCTAGAGGTAATCATAGATATGATTGTATTGCCTTGTATCCATGATATATTACGAGTCCATTGAATAACCACTAAAGACAGCTTGTATCGATTAGCAATTATGTGAATTGTTTGTGAAACCTTTTACTTGTATGGTTATTCTGAAGTTGCCCCTGATCGAGTTCATGTGAGGATGCACATGAATATTAGATCAGCACATTATTAGTTAATGACTATGTTTCAC
Organism: Themeda triandra; assembly: GCA_018135685.1. NCBI lineage: Eukaryota > Viridiplantae > Streptophyta > Magnoliopsida > Poales > Poaceae > Themeda > Themeda triandra. Next base: position 145,845 of record JAENPR010000790.1, read on the forward strand.
AAGTCATAGACATAGAGATGTCAAACTAATAATGTGGGCGCATGTATGACATGGGGCTAGACTGACCCAATGTGAGATGTTGTTATTGTCTCTATTCACATCATGTACGTTATGTCCTTAGACCTAAGATTGTTGTATGTATTCAAGATGTGAAATGACCTACTCAGGGACTATCAAACGCTACTCCATAACGGGGTAGTTATAAAGGTGGTTTTCGGGTTTGTCGGGAAACATGCTGTAAGACATAGACAATCAAGATGGAATTTGCCCCTCTCTATGTGAGAGAGATATCACTGGACCACTCGAATGATTGGATCAAGAAATGCATCGCCATGCTTGGGTTAAGTGTTAACCTATGAGTTGGACCAAATATCATGAGGTAAAGGAATAACATGTATGTGGTTTTGTGGTGGTTCGTCTGATATGATTTTTGCATATGCATAGAAGTTGACATGCCTTGCAAGAGGCCGCTATCAACTAATGGCTAAGTAGGAGTACTTGGCCATGTCTATGTGTGTGAACCCTAAGGGTCGCACACTTAAGGGGCTGGAAGCCTAATTCGGGTTGGACCCAAATTAGACAAGGCTTAGAGTTACTAATGGGCCTTCAACTCGGGAGCTAATTAGGACGCCTATATAAGCAAGGGGTGGGCGATGGGGCTAGGTTAATCCCATGCCTTTAGTCAGCCGCCGTCGCCCTCCCACGCTCGCGCTTGTTACTCCTCACGGACCTATCAGTCCGGAGGCGTGACGCTTCCCCTGTACGTGTGGATACCTCGGAGATGCTACATCTGGAGCACAAGGATGATCCACACGTGAAGGACGAACGTGAAGGACGGACGTGAGCAACTGCACGGCACTGCTTTGACGTGTACGACTACATCGTATCGCTTCCGCTGCACCTGCGCGTCTAGTGGTAATCCCATAACCTATAACTAGCAGTAGATCCTAGTTAGATCCTAGTTTATGAGGTCAAACTTTTTTGATTTTCCGGCTAGCGTAGCATCCTTATAACCCAACATTTGGATCTCCTTCCCAAGATCTAATACAGCAAACACTCGATCTGGTACCCGAACCAAACCACATGATGAAAATTTGAGCACAAAATCGAAGCCAGTCGGCATGATCGAATCTATCTGGGCAACCTAAGGCCATGGCATGGGATTAGGAGAGGACGGCGTGGGCGAGGCAGGGCGACGGTGCCACGGAGACGTGGGGCGGGAAGACGATGTCAACGAGACAAGGGAGGCATAGACAGGGTTGGCGCGGAGGTGCAGGAAGGCACTGAAGCAGGGCAGCAGCGGGGCGAGACGGCGTTTCCAGCACTGAAAGGCGTCCTCGCGACCAGCGCACTTACCTCTGGACGACGTCCCTTCCGGCTGGTGCGCTCGCCCCCGAGGCCGCCAACTCCCTCCATACAGCTCCCCAGCGCTGGCACGCGCTCGCGGATTGCCTGGTGACTGCTGTGAGCGAGAGCAGAGAGTAGGGCCGGCGGGGCTGGCTGCTGGGCGCGGCTTAATTGGGAAGAGGGAGCAGCCGGGGGGCTTGGCTGGCCATCGGTGGAGAAGTCGTGACGGCTGCGGGATACGGAAGGGAGTTCGAAACTATTGCGGTCTGAGATGAAGAGAATTAGGAGATGCGCAGGTGAAAAGAAGGAAGAGAGAGGAAAAGGAAGCGGTAAAATAATTGAGGGAAAAAGAGAGGAAAAAATAAAAAAATAAGGGTATTATCGTTTTTAAGATCTAGAAGAAACTATTTTATCAAACAGTTGTCAAAAATAATTTTATCTTTATAAGTGAGAAGCTGCTTCATTAACCGAAGCAAAAGATATATATTTGTGCTAAATTATTCAAATTAACTACCCAACTTTTGTAAACCGGTAGTTATTTATTTAAATTAAAAATGTGGTAATTTATTTAATTATAAACAACAACCATTAATTTTAAAGACGTCTACAAGAATTTATTTATTTGATTCAAGCCAATATCACTAGCTATGTAGGCATGCAAGGCCACAAGTTCGCTATCTATAACTCTTATAAAGATAAACCGACTACCTATTTCTCTTGACATGCAAAGCGTCCACCTCATCAGTCCACTATCCGTGCACCTCAGCAGTCCACTATCATATTCCACACTAGTAATTTCTCAGTCCACTATCATTTGCAATTAAAATTCACTAGTACAAGAATTATGATATCCACTACAGCGAGACACATCATTCACTGTGGATAAAATCTCTAAGATTGTGCTAATAAAACTATACATATAGTATATCATATTCTTGCATTACCAACACCATACATATATATCTCATAATTCTTATTAGTTAACATTCTAACCCATTTATATTCCTCCTTCGTACCCACAGCAACGCGCGGGTAATTCTCCTTGTATATAAAATAAAAAAACACACGAGTAGCATGTGTGATATAGAGTAAAATTACATGACTAATTGAAATGCATGATGTAATAGTTAAATTTCTATGCAATAAATTTTCTTTGACCTTGCAAGATGCACGTCCCGTTGCATCGTACGAACAATTTTGCTAAACTAATTAAATTCACTGTTCACTAAAGAGTAATTAATTACTTTAATAATAGGTGGCAAATTATCTGTTTAAATTGTAGCCATCATTTTCAAAGAGGTCTACAAAATTACCAAATATGACGTGTTTTCCGTTGCAATGCACGGGCATATTTGCTAGTGAGTTTAGAAAACTAAAATTTTAGACTCCTCAGACTTTTAAAACCGTCTGATTTAACTCCTCAAGCGCCACATCAGCCATCTTACATGGCACCATGTCAGGAACGAGAGGGAAATCAAACTTTCATGATAGTTCAGGATACAATTATAGACTTCATAAAAATCCAGTTTTCTAACTGAGAGGTAAATCACACTCACATAATAGTTGAGAGACGTGAGATGATTTCCACAAGCACACCAACCCCAACCAACCACACCCCCCCCCCCCACCCACACACACACACAAAATCATATACAAACATACAACTAATACACTAGAATATTAGGTACGACATATACCACCAATATGATGAGCCCAACACCATGAATAGTGGACCCGAACGGGGTCTTGGGCCCGACGGACAGGTGTGCGCATCACAGTGGCCGAAGGGTGTATAAGAAACGGTCCCTTTCCTGACCAGCAATCACTGGAATAAAGTCTGTAACCTAGAAACACAGCTGGTAGTATTACTTGAGTAGCGGGGCAAGGCCTTATGCTAAAGCTATAATCATGTAAAGCTTCTTGCATTGATTCCTTTCTTTTTTGATAGCCGCATTGATTCCTTTCTGTGTGTCTGATATGAATTCTGAAGCCTCACGTTAGTTGATCTTGGTGTATATCAGAAGATCCATGAAATTATCCTAACCGCTAATTACTTGCACTCTTAATCACCAGGAGTTAATTCTTTAGCATGTTGCTTGAGAACATTTTGAATAATTGAGCACACATTTATTTTCTTTATAAAGAGGCAATAGTATACTCCGACAACACAGATAGAAGGTGGGCATCTCTGCTGGTTGCGTGCGCAACCAGCAGGGGAACCATTATTTGTATCACTTGCTAGGCATGCCCAGTTTTTGTTACTGGGAGCTTGCTTGATGCGACTGTATCTCCATCCCCGCTGAGTGTAGGGTAAAACAGAACTGGTGGTTTGGATCATATACAATGCATCCCTGCCATGTGTAACATAACATCATTAGGGATACTGCTTGCAAAGACAAAGAAACTTGTTATTAGCATCAGATCGCAACAGTACAATTTTTATTGGCATGGATTCAAAACCAGTGTTTTCCTAAAAGAAGAAGGCTTTTTTTTTTTTTTTTTTTGACCATCGAACTATCGCCGATTGAATTTTATATGAAACCAGAAATCTTTAACCATCCAACAATCAAATGTTTTGAAGGTGGTTCTCACTTAAGTGAACCCTTGCTAATGCGCACTACAGAGTAGTTGTGCGAGTGTGCAAATGTCTACTTGTGGAATTAATCTTACTTCCTGAATCTAAGTGACACTCATATAAAGAAAGCAGTGTGTATAGAATAAAGATTGGTCCTTCGACCCTTACCTTATTTTGCTTAGTGTCAAGAAATTATAATTCTTTGTCCTTCCACTACAGGATCCGCCTCTTTGCCGAGTGCCTATTGCACTCGGCAAAGGCCGCTTTGCACTCGGCAAAGCCTTTGCCGAGTGCAACACTCGGCAAAGAGGCTCCGTCGAAGAGGTTCTCGGTAAAGCCTTCTTTGCCGAGTGCCAAATCTCGGGCACTCGGCACTCGGCAAAGATTTGACACTGTTGGCCGATGGCCGACGCCTTCTTCTTTTTTTTCTTTGCCGAGTGCAACACTCGGCAAAGAAATTTCATTTTAAAAAAAAAAAACTCTTTGCCGAGTGCCACAGCCCCGGCACTCGGCAAAGAAATCTGTTTTTTAAACCTCTTTGCCGAGTGCCACAGCCCCGGCACTCGGCAAAGCCTTTTTTTTTTTTTTTTAAAAAATTTCTTTGCCGAGTGCAATTGCCATTGCACTCGGCAAAGCCACCTCTAAAATTCTTTTTTTTTTCTTCTTTGCTTTTCTATGTAAACAACAATGCATATATATATATATATATAAACCACAATTCAACAGCAATATATCACAAACCACATTTATATATAACAAACGACCAAATTTGTTCGAAATCCACAGTATATTACAAACCACAAGTTTAAAGTCCACACTATCCCAAGTTCACAAGTTCAATACATAAAAACGACTCCGCAGGCGGCTCACGGCGACTGTGAGTGTTGGGACGCCCCAGCGTGCGATCCCGGTGACGGTCCGGGTGGGGATGGCCCGACGTGCAATGCTGGCGACCCTCCGACCAGGTTCGACGCCGCCCCCGATTGATGTTGCACAAAAGAGAAGAGATTGCACGTGAGTGACAAGATAAAAATGTAAGGAGTTTAAAGAAAAGTTAAAAATTTCGGCAGCACCTCCCCTGCACGGGGAGGTTTCCAAAACCTGCAAGAAAAACGTCAACATGAAGGCCGACAACCACATTTCTGGCACGAAGGCCGACATGTCAATAAATCCGGCATGAAGGCCCATACATCAACAAATCCGGCTCGAAGGCCATCACTAGGTTTGACACTAAGCGTGAGCATAGAAAGTGAAACATCCGCACTCATACTCACCGGAGGAGAATGTGGTGGTGGCTGTGGTGCAAGCAGGTGTAGTGGGATCTGCCAACCTTGTTGCTCCCCAAGTTGTTGCACGAACTTGAGCAAACTTTCTTGCTGGGCCTCCAAAGCTTGTATCCTCTGATGCTCAGCCTCCCACTCGGCCCGCTCAGCCTCCCACTCAGCCATCTGGGCCTCCTGCTGGGCCCAAAGTTGCTGCAGCTCGGCCTACAACATTTGACCCAATGTTTCAATAATACAGAGCTAAGGAACGTAAAAGTCAAAGAACGACGAATGAAACTGGAATACTTACCTGGAGTGTCGCCACCGATGTCGGCCGTTGGCTTATGGGCGTTGGCGGTCCTTATTGCATTCTTTTGACCGCCAAATTGATATGAAAACATTTACCAAAACTTAGTAATAGGGTTCTGAGCTAATCATTTCCACAAGTTTTGGTGTTCCACTTATTTTGCAGGGCTAAATATAAAAATAGACCAAGGCCAAAAGTGGAGAAAGAGTAAGGAAATAACAAAGTCCCATTTTGGCCCAAAGCAAAATAAAGAAAAGAAAGAAAGGAGCCCATGACACCTATCACAAATGGGCCAATTCCCTACACCACCATGGTCCAAGTCTAGAGGAGGACCCACCTGAGCAAGGCGGTCAGGGGAAGGCAGCACCTGGGCGCGCGCGCCCAGGGCGCGCCCACGCCTACCACTCTACCGTGTGGGCCCAGCTTCCTCTGGCGGTTCCATTACTGCATGGAGAGGTCGGTTCTAGGGGGTCTAGGTTCATTGTTCCTGGAACCGACGTTGTGAGGTCGGTTTGGACCCTTCCATATGGGGATGACCCTTTTGCATAGAGCCCTCTCCTCTCCGCCTATAAAAGGAGGCTCCCGCCTCCTCATTCAGAGACACCACAAGGAAGAGCTCCACACTCCAAGTCTAAGATATAAAGTAGGACTACCATAGTTGGGAGTGAGGGAGAGAAAAGTTCAAGTTCCGGAGTAGTCCTCGGAGTTCCGGCACTTTTTGTATCGGTCCTCTGTAAGGCTCAAGTACTTTCAATATATTTATCTTCTCTAAATTACTGCATTGTCCTTATGGTTATCAAGTGATGCCTTAGTTCTTTAGCTAAGTTTGGTTGGTATAGTGGTTCACGCTTTAGCATGGGATCTTCGTTCGACCAAATGCTCTAGTCATCATATATGGCTAGAGTAGTAACCGCTAGTGTAGATGTGGTGTCTAGGCTAGAGTGTTACCTGAGTTTGCGTCCAACCCTACGGATAGTTGTGGTAGCCCTGAGGGTGACAGCTCTGACCAGGCCTTTGTATTCTACCACATTCGGATTGGTGTTTTATAGAGCTTTTGGGTAGCCCTTCCTAGTCTTTTTGAGAACCAGAAAGAAACAGCTGCTCTGAAGTGCCCTGGTGTGACCACTATGTTTGACCACACTTAGTTATCCCTTTGGTGTACACTAGAATAGATCCATAGTAATGGAGGAGAAAATAGGGATCTTGACCTCTCTCATTGACCTCCCAGCTTAGACTATCTGCTCTGCTATCTTATCTAGGGTTCTCCTGTGTGTGTCATTTATCCAAAAACCAAACTTTATCTGTTACCCCCACTTTAGCCTAGCCGACACCCTAGCTAGCAGATACATGATGGTATTTATCAACCGCTTTACCCATTCCTTCTCTGAGGATAAATACGATACCCTAGATTACTCTTGGGTGAAAGCTACAACGGTATTCGTGCGCTTGCGGATTTCTCTGTGTTCGTTAACATATACCATTTGTCATTCTAGTGTTGTCACTAGGGATGGACTCAAAACCTTCATACTTGGTGATTGTGCTAAGAAATGCCAACAATGGGCGAGCTAGAGCTCGTGCTCGTTGCTTGGAGGCGTTCAGAAGAGGAGTAGAGCCCATGTTGAGGATGTCGTCGCCAAGCCAGAACCGCCCATGCTTCTTGCCTTCCCTCACCCTCATCATGAGCCCAGGATCAAGATGCTCCTCGGTCCTTGGATCGTAGTCTGGCCCGTGGACTGACCTTGCCGCCTCCATGTAAGAAGTGAGGCGGGTGTGGATGCTAGAGTTGGTGTACGCCTCTAGGCCTGCATCTGAGTTGTGCTCAATGTTGTACCTTGCCAGGCCCATGTGGGCTAGAGCATACACCATGAGTTGGCCAATTGGCTGGCCACCATGGGCCGCTGACTGTGAGAAAGACAACAACATGTGGTTAGAAATCATGCAGAATTGAGCACGGCTAGATTAGACAAATGGTGGAGACTTACATATGTCTTTGCATATTTGCTGAGGCTGGCGCTGCCCTGATGGTGAGGTACAGCTGGCATCAGCACTCGCTGGTCGCTTTTCTCCTGGTGCTCCTTCTGCCAGTCTGCGTCCAACCATTTGTCCACTAAAGCAGCCCAGCAAATGGGGTGGGTGGCGCACCAGCTTGGAATCGCCTATAAGCCATCAGAAGATCAAATTAGGCATAGTTAATCTCAATATAAATCAACAAGAGATGTTTTCTATTTACCTGTAGGTACTGCTCCCTGTCAGAATCTCTGTCTGTCTTCTTGCCTATGTTTTGTTGATTCTTCTGTTATGAAAGGTGGTGTTGTAGTCAATGTGCGCCTGGAGGAGGGCCTCGTAATACAAGTCTGAGACATGCCTTTTACAGGAAGCGTAAGCCACCTGATACACCCTTTCCTCCTGTCCTAGCTGGCATCTAAAGAAGTCCTGCATAAAGACACGAGGTATCCATTATTTTATTTTAAGAATGTCCAATGAATGCAATGAATGCAATGAATTGAGGGCCGTAGTGCGAGGAAGGCTTTTCCACAACTCCAAAATCCCCCGATCCACCAAGTTTCTGTGCGGAACATCGATGGCGACGAGGGCGTACTGGTCGAACGAGGGTACCTCTGGGTCCTCATCCTCTAACGTCTACACCAGGCCAGGGAAGTGTTCCCTGCATAGAAGTCCCAATATCCCATTGACATTGTGAGCCAAGACCCCTCCTCCACAAGCATCCAGTTCCTGCACAAGTGAACCCATTAACATTAGCTCTTATTATGAATTTTCAATATATCAAATGAAGAACATATGAAGTTACTTACTTATCCCCCTTGGGTGCAATCAGTGGGCGGCGATCAATAGGAATCGGTCACTTCGGGAGCTAGCTAGGACCTCGCAAGTAGGGTTTCGAGGCTGCAGAGGAAGTCAAACCCCCTACCCCTCCTCGGACATGTGCAGAACCCTCTCCTTAGACGCGTGCGGAATGGTGTCATCATACATCTACGGAACCGCATCCTCGCCCACCATGGGTAGAGGGACGTCGTTGTCCCTAGAAGAGCACGAGGAGCCAAGGTCGTGGTCAGTCGACGGCTCCCGCCTAGGCCTGCCCCTCGGCCTCTTCTGCCTCTCTGATGACTCCGGCTCTGTCTCCTCAGCCGCTGATGGAGCCAGAGGTATCGAGTAAACCGAGTGGCACCTCCTAGTGGGCCCTATCACCTGCAATTAAAAAGAATAAACCAGTATTAGTATAGATTAATGAGAAGTTCTTAGCAAGGGATGCAAAATAAAGAAATTGTAATTACAAAATAACATAGTATTACATGTATTTCTAATATTCTTTATGATCGGGATTATCTGGACGATAGGTATCATCATCACTATCAAGAGCCTCCAAATCATCAACAGCCTCATCCTCATCGCTGTCATTGTCAAGTTGTAGTCTGTCAAGTATTTTCAAGTCTCTTGGATCATGCACCTCATCTGCAGCTTCCTCGTCAACAACCCATTCCTCATCTACTTCCATTTTAATCTCTCTGGTTAAGTCTATCTCAAGCATCCCTGGTAGCCCCTTGTCTTGTTGATAGAACTCCCCATCATGCATAGGTAGGTTCAAGTTGTAATCATCATTGTTTGGGCGAGCTAATTTACCATGTGGTGATACCTTGTGCACAATATACCAACCCTGAAGACGTGGGTCAGTTTTGCAAGAATATGAACAATAATAAACTTGCCTGGCTTGTTGAGCCACAATATAGATGTCATCTCCTGGATAGAAGGAATCATGTCTAGTTTTGACTATCCCAAGTTTAGGGGACTTTTTTGATACTGTAAGATTAAACCACTGGCATTTGAATATGACTGGCTTAGGTGCTTTTTCACCATGGTATTCGAGCTCGTATATTCTTCAACTGTGCCATAATAGTCCTCCTGCTCAGCGCCAGGCGTAACTACTCCGGGCTTAAATACTCCGGTATTCGTGGTCCTTGGATTGGGCCGACTCTCCTCGTAGCTTGTTGTGTGAAAGCGATATCCATTCACGTCATAAGCGTTAAATGACGAGACCTTATAGTCAAAGCCTCTGGCCACTTGTCGTAATTCGGCACTTATAGACAAATCACTTTGGCACTGCAAGCTCAAGCAGGAGAGAAATAAAATTAGGCAACTAGGAACGCCAAACTTAGAACGAGCTAAGTTGGTCAGAAGTTTGGAACCATGTAATGAAATCAGGCGAACCATGTTGAAGAAGGGTCTCTCATTCATGGTCACAAGGTGGCCTTGGATCATGCCAGTATTGATCAAAAAATTCCCTGCACCGACAAGCAACAAGGTTGTTGGATGCAGAAAATTTACTAAGTATGTAACAAGTTCGTTGAGAACTTACCCCTGATACTTGTCGACTTCGTCAAGGTTCGTCAACATGTAGAGCATGATCTTGCACCACTCTTCATTGGTCAAGAACTTTTTGGCCGCTCCACTTGATCTCCTGCTTTGCCCTTTGAATAGGCTGAGAGTCGATTTATTTTCGTCCTCGTTGTAATGAGGGGGTGGATTATGCACGCTAGGAAAGTTCTCACCATAGTATCATGTTGTGAAGTTTGACACCTCCTCACGAATGAATGCCTCTGCTATGGAAGCCTCAATCCTGCCTTTGTTTCAATATTTCTGGCGAACAGTCTTTAGACATCTCTCGATTGGATAGCACCAACGATTCTGCATGGGCCCCGCATTCGTACCTCGTTCGGGAGGTGCAAAATTAAATGTTGCATCGACAAGAAAAATCCAGGTGGAAAGATCTTCTCCAACTTATAGAGCAACTCGGGTGCCATTTTTTCCAACTCCTCAACCACTTTCGCAGATATCTCCTTGGCACAAACTCGGCGGAAGAAAAACCTCAACTCTACCAAGCACCTTCCAGACAAGTGATCACATGCGGAGATGTCCGGGTTTTAGGCATCCGACATCATAACTTGCTCGAAACCTTCTCAATTTTTTATCATAGGCTCTACATGCGATAACATGACGCCTCGACAAGTTTCATGATTTTCGGACTTCGTTCGGGTTTTATATAATTTAAAAACACTTTTCCACAAGTACTTCATCATGTTACGTCAACAAGATGCTCGATATTTCATATGAGTCACTGGACATGGCCTTAAAATACACTAAATATCATGAATATCATTTTTTTGAATCACCAAATTCTATTATTCCATGCACTGCAGTTCAAATTTGAAATATTTTTAAAAATTCAACGAAACAAACAAAATTAACAAAATATATTAAAAAATTCAAAATTGTCCCAAATTTTAATATGGAGTTTTAAATAATGTGGGAAAGCCTCATTAAAAAATGGGTCAAAAAACCAAAAAAAATATTTTGCCGAGTGCCGGCCGGCACTCGGCAAAGAGGGCCTTTGCCGAGTGCCAAGCCTCTTTGCCGAGTGCCTGTTCCGGCACTCGGCAAAGGCCCTCTTTGCCGAGTGCCGGGGCCGGCACTTGGCAAAATATTTTTTTTTTTGAATTTTGATGGCGTGGGCGGGCTCGGCCGTCAAGTGGCATCTTTTTTTTGCCGAGTGCCACTCTTTGCCGAGTGTTGCACTCGGCAGAGAGGGCCTTTGCCGAGTGCCGCTCTTTGCCGAGTGCCAGGCACTCTATGGCACTCGGCAAAGCCACTCTTTGCTGAGTGTAGGTGCCCGATTTTTGGCACTCGGCAAAGCCTGCGGCACTCGGCGAATTTCCCTTCTCCCGTAGTGTTCGACACCAATCTTATTTTGCCTAGCATAGAATGATGATTGGTCCTACAATTGGCCACGCGCACGGCTAGGGCATAGAGGGTGACAAACCAAGAAAACCGTGGGAAAAAAAACTATGGGAGAAGGAAAAAAAAACCCACCCGCCAAGCCCCCAATTGGGAGTCATGGTTGTCTGCGTAGATAGGCGCATGTAGTGCTCAGTTTTTGGCAGCGCGTGACAATTAGGAGTCCGTACACAAACATGTTTGGAGGGTGTTTTCTTTCCTTCCTTGCAGGAGAGGGAGATAAAAAAGGATACTGAGATTGGAAGTAGGTTTGGAAAGCGTTTGAAGTTGGTTTTAACATGAAAACGACCCTCAAATACAACACAATTTGAAAAGGTAGAGATTCAGTAAAGTAATTATGTAAGACCGCTACAACATGCCAACAACATTTTACATTGTTTTATTATACTCTGCTGCCTACCTAGTTAACCTTTTGATAAAGCTAATGAGCTAGCCGATGCCTTGCGTCTAAACAAGAAGTCTTGTCAAACAAAAACGAGAAACAGGAAGGAGAGCTCTAATCTACGACACAAACCACTCCCCAAAATGAAGGAAACCGCAACAGCATGCAGTATTTAAGGAGAGGAAGGGATGGGCTTGGAGCCACCCCATCCATCTCCCCAGCGCCTCTGAGTGACATCTGAGATCGAGCGACCATCCATATTATGGTATGGGTGTCTTGCAAGCCGTGCAGTGGTGGGATGAATGGAAGCTGCGCATGCTTGTCGAAGCCAGCCTCTTTATCCAGTTATTCCTCTCCTTGGCTGCCTTCCTGCGGAAGCGCCGCGTCCCGCAGTGTGTGAGGTTCCTAATCTGGCTAGCCTTCCTAGGCAGCGATGCCATAGCAATATACGCCCTCGCCACCCTCTTCAATATCAACAGGCAGCAGGAGTGGGTATCCGTGCATCGCAACAGAGCTAATTGGCAGGCACTGTGGGCGCCCATCCTGTTGCTGCACATCGGTGGGCTGGACGCCATAACTGCCTACAACATCGAGGACAACGAGCTGTGGAAGCGGCATGTGGTTACCATGGTTTCTCAGGTTAGTCGGTCCAACAAGGGCACTCTCAAGACTCTATAATAGAGTCTAGAGTCTAAGTCTATTTATTACCCATCTATTTATGATATTTTGCTGACGTGGCAGTATATTAATTTAAGAGAGAGGGTGAAAAACCAAGACCCAAGCCTTATTTAAAGACCAAATCTATGATATATTCGAGGTAATAAATAGGCTTAGACTTTATACAGTCTGCATTGTGAGTGCCCTATGAACCAAACTAGCAAATTAAATATATGCATGCATATGGATACTAGCTACTTGTAATCTTTATTTGGTATGATAAACTTATCATTTACTCAATATGTTTTCTTTTAACTTTCATGCACACTTATATAGTTTTTCTTATTCTGCATGGCACCTCCGTGTATCTTCTTTCAATATGCAATTAATTAGTTGAAACTTTAACTTAAGTTATATGTAGTTCTTGTTGCAGTCCATATCTCTTCCATATCTCATGATGTCATGAATTTTAGATGTAGATTTTTTTATTTTTGATCCTATTATTTGCTATAATTTTTAATCTTAAAGTTAAGTTGAAACTTTTTGTGTTTACTGTACTTTTGCTATAATTTCTTTTTAACCCTATGATTAGTTACTCCCATATGTATATCTCTAGATTTAGGGTATTCATGATTGAGCGAAGTATATGCACATGAAGTATATGATCATACTAGACCATCTAGGGTAGTATGTTTGTCAAGTATGCATGCATACATAGAGTACGTGGTTATACATATTTTATATACTGTAATAGTGGCATTTTAGTAATATAGTAAAAAAATATGGGTTTCTTTGATAATTTTTCGTGTAATAAGACATGGAGTATCTTAAAATGAGTATATAAGCATACTCAAACCCATAAAAAACTATGAACACATATCTAATGTGGTTTATTGAAGATAGGAGTAACTACTCATAGGAGTATAGAACATGCTTTAGCCCCATGACGCGCTACCTCTTAAAAATTGTATCCTTTATGCTTAAATTATTATCATAAAGGCTTGTGGATCATTTAAATGCAAATTTAAGAGGATACTTTAGATTATGATTTGTAGTGACAGATGGATACTAGTTACCCCAACCTAGCCAATAGTAACTAATAGACACAAGCATCAATATATCCCACATTTAGCTTTTGGACCCAAACAACACCCAACTAATCTATAGCTAGCTAATAGTTAGACCAGTAGTATTTTTTATTACTACCCTAGAACACTATTTGGAATTTGTAAAATGGCAAAAATTAAGAAGCAACAATCACAGGCTAACAAAAAATAGCACAATCACTGTCAGATCCTGTTTGATTTTTAATGAAAACCCTCAATTTAACAAATAGTTTAACCATATCCTTATTTATTGATTTTTGATCACATCTAAATCTTAGTAGCATCAAATCATATTGTTAACCACCACTATTATTATGAAAGATAATTTAAAATACCAACCTCTATTATTATGAAAGACAATTTTAAAAACTCCCTAAAATTCTTTATAAATTACCACATGTGTCCTTATCAAAGATAATGCAAAGTAGCCTATAAGTTTGCAAGATGCCAATATATGTAATTATGAAAAATAAAAAAGTAACACATTTTAATTTGTATCCAAATATACAACTTGTCCATTATAAAAAATAAAAAATATCACTTAAATCTACGTTAAATATTAATATAAGATATAATTTAAATAATTTAATTTACATGAAGTATATTACACATTTTCAAATTACACACATCTATAACTATTAAGTTAAAACTAACCATACTACTTGTTCCACCATATAGACCAAGCAAACATGTATATTATGATGAATATTTATTTTAATATCTTACGTACCAAGTGTGAAAAAATATTCTCTTAATAAACCATATAGCAATGACACTCGACAACTCACTTGAATTAATGTTATACTTCTAAAACCCCTATTTTGAAAAACTATAAAACAAAAGCTATATTAACCAAAGATATCATAATCACAAAAGAATTGACATAACTTGAGGATAAAAAAAATATATAGTAATCAATACGATTGAATTTTGAAAATCAAAATTTAGATTCATGACAGCACCATAGTCTCAGCTAAATTTTCATCTAAATGTATATTCAAGATATACATATGTGCCATGCAACGGAAAAAAACTATAGGTATGAGTAAAAAAACATATAGATCAGTAATTTATAAGTTTGTGAACAGCTAAATAGAGGCTACAAAGTATCTGTTATGCCTATTGTGATAAAAAAATAAACAAATAAAGGTTCTAATCCATATGAGAGCACGAGTTGATGGACTAGTTATTCTAAATAAATGTATTGTTTTGTTTGATGTGATATTTTTTCATCATGCCCACAGCCACTGGCGGGCTCACATGCATCCATTTGGACTGTGTCTTAGTATCTCTCTAGGTACACCAGTAGTGTTGACAACCCGTGCTCTCGCACGGGTTATAATCTTATAAGACACTAACTAATAGCTATAATAGATACTCTATAGTCTGCATTTAATTTTGATAATCTATCAAATATTATTATTTTTTATCCATATCCATATTTTTTTTGTAGTGCCTCTTTTATTCTCCAATAAACATTTAGTTAAAATATTTGCTTAAACTATGATAGTTTTAGTTGTAATCTATATTTTGATGACATCAATCTAAATTTTGATCTTTTTCCCCAGATTTTTGTAGCCACTTTAGGATCTATCTTTTTTGTTTGTACCAATCTATCTTGTGAGTAATAATTTCCACGATTAATTTCTTAGCACCATATGTATTTAGTTGAAACATAAATATAAACTTAAAGCATATAAACTCTTATTTCATTCTTTATATGATATCATGGAAATATGTACTTCAACCTCTAGCTTTTGATCTAGTTGTTGTAATATATTTTACATATATTAATTTGAAATTCAAATGCTTATTGAACTATTTGTTCAAAAAATTTATGTTATTTTATTAAAAGCATATTCTAGATTCCTGGCTACCCTATTAGTTACAACAATGTCATAAATAATTGTTACAGCGTACAGCATGGCATACATGATGTTGAATTTGTAGTATCATCTTAGTATTGTTTGTTAAATAATTCTTAAAATTAAGTTACTAATATTCATATGATATAATGTTTTAATTGGAAAGGATTAAACTTTTTTCAAGACAATAACTTACATAATTTACTATTTGAGTGTTAATATAACATAAAGTAATCTACAAATGCCATTTAAGGATATATTTTCATGCTTGATAAGGTTAAAGAAATAAATTATTACACTAATCAAAGCTTTAACTTATGGATGTTGAATTATTGTTTGTAATAGCTTATATTAGCATTTAGTTGGTTTTGAGAGAATTTTATTAGGTTGAGGTGGATAATTTAGCTACAAATCATATTGGTATATATTACTTTACATTGTCTTTCATAATGCCACATATGGGTAATTTGAATGCAAAGTTGCAAACTTAGGGGTCAAACCATTATCTTTCGAAATGATAGAGATGCATAATTTGTAAAAAAAAATTGTTTTATTTTAATTATGTTCATAATTGTGGAGATGTTTGAATTTTTCCATATAGGAATTATTGATAATAACTCCAAGGATCATATTGTCACCTAATATTTAGAACACCTGATGGTCAACATGGATTATATCAGAACTTATTTGTGTGAAGTAATCTGAAGATATTAAAATTAAAACTGTACCTAATGGTTAATAAGGATCATATCTTGTACGTCTTAGGAGCATTAAATTATAGCTATGGGATCTAGTAATAGGATCGTACCTTTAGTCATGTGCAACCGGTGGCAACATTGTTCTAGATGTGATGGACGCTGGATATGGTTGCACCAATGGCCTATGTGTGTTCCTGCCTTCCCTATCTTGATGTAGATATCCTCGTCGTCCTCATGATGCTAGCACATTCTCATCTTTCCATCCAATCAATGCAGCTGGATAAAGCATAAGTGGTCGCTACATAGCCGGATGTCGGTGCTTGGTGCAATGCCTGGACGTCGGCTTCCTCCATGTGTATACTTAAGTGCTGAATGAAAATTGGCTTCTTGTTAGTGGCCGGACATAGAGGTACTCCACCTTGTTGGCTTTGAGTCATGCGTGCTTGTCGAGGTAGGTCAAGTTGTCTTGCCGCGTCACCTTCTCACTACGGCCTAATCATTGGGTAGGAGCCATTGGAGATGACGTCCATACTCGCCTCGACGTCCTGCCGCGGTGGTGCCATTGATGTAGATGTGGAGCCGTTACTCGATGGCGTCCTTGGCAGCCGGGTATCATCTCCATTGGCTTGTTATCCATCCTTACCATCTCATGGTGAGAGCCACACAATACCAACCAATATACGTGAAGCTCTGCAAGAATAAAGGAAAAATTAGATTTTTAATATTTCTCCCCTATGGAGGACGACGCAAGCCATCACCCTCATCACAAATGCACGTACTTGTACATGACGTATATGCATAGTAAACGCTGTATGGACGCCACATATATGAGCAAGCAATACGCATATTTTCTGTATTTCCATAGAATGCACACATATAAGTAGATCTTAATAAATCGACAAAACAACAAACACTTAGTTTTATTTAATAATTTTCCTATCAATGCAAGAATCAAGATTACATAACATGCATTGGTATTGTACTTTTAATAATTTGAAGATGAATGTATGGCACACACTGAGAAATTAAAAAGGAAGAAAGCATGTTTTACAACAACGTCGAATTGAATGGGAAAACATATACAGTAGTAATTAGTGCAGGCACACCTGCTGCAACACAGTTGCTCCACCAACGTAGCCGAACCTGCGCGCAGCTCCTCCAGGGTGCGTCTGTGCAGGAGGTCCGCCGGACTTCTGCTAACGGCGCACCAACAGGGCATTGATGTACATCAGGGCAAGGGCACTCGGCATGCAGTTGTGTAGATGTATGCATATGTACGTGTCTGTGCAGTTGTTTGACGATCAGAGCAAGGGCGTCGCGCCGGTGTATATGTACCTCCTTGCGCCGGTGCACACGTACAATCGGAGCAAGGTCAGCTGCCCGGCCGGCGGCGTCCTCGCGACGATCTCCTCCGGCTCGTGGTAGTGAAAATATTATATTTATCTTTTCCTTCTTTCTTGCTATACCTAGACTTAAAAATAATAGATTTATTTATTTTCCTTCTTTTCCCTATTAGTAATGGCAAAGGTGGGTAATTTTCTACAAAATAGAGTAGATCTGATGGTTACAACTGATAGACTCCACAGATTTGATGGCTAGATATTTCTGATTAACGTGAGAATTTCTAGTATTTTATCTTTTTTTCTTAGCGCGTCGGGTGAGAATTAACGTGGAGCCTCCGTTGGAGCCTCCAATTAGTAATAGTAAGATACAGACACAGTCACTGACTCACTCACTTTTCATCTTATTTTCGTGTCGTCTCAGATTACTGTTGCCATCTACGTGTTTTGCAAGTCATGGTCAGGGGACAAGTGGCTGCTAGCAGCAGGAATATTTTTCTTCGTTGCCGGGATTTTCAAATGCTTGGAGAAGCCATTGGCTCTGAAGAGCGCCAGCATCAATAGCATCAGCAACGCCCCTCCTAGTAGTTCATCAACAAGGTCGTCGTCCAGGAACTCTGAAGGCGGCAATCTTGTCCAGTACTTGAATGATGCGGCATCTGCGATTGGAGGACGAGAACCTGACGGTGACGGCGATCGGAGGCCAAGGCCATTATTGGAAGAATTAAAAGGCGAGACATATGGCCTATTTGTAGACGGTGTGCACTCTTACCGTGATCGGTGCGACAACCTCAGGTACATGGTGGCGGCAGCGCACAAGAGATCCAAAAAAGAAGAAGGACAAGAAGAAGAAGAAGAGGAAGACGTGTGCTATGCTCTTGGGACCATCCTCTCCAAGGCGTTCGATCGCTTCTACACCAAGCACGAGATGGTCGGCTTGCCTCGACTGTGGCTGTGGCTCAGCGGTGGCAGCGGCGGCGGCGGCGGCAGCTACAAGAGATTATGGAAGCCCTGCTGTAGCATGTTTTTTCGCTTCATGTTTTGTTTTCTCTTGCCATACGGGGTGACCTACCGGGCCTTCAGGAACTTTCCCGTGACGAGAACCATCCAAGACATCGACCTCAATATCACAGTGGAGTTGATGGGTGTGACGGCCAGCCTCCAGGCGATGGCAACGATGGTGTCATTCTTTCCTCAAGTGATGGTGTCATTATTCCGTACCGTGGCAGCCCACAGTGCTAGACGACGCGCAAATTCGAAGCTACGTCTCAACCGTGTGTTGTTCCGGCTCATTGACTGGACGGTGGCGTGTTCTTTTACTAACCATATTGCCCAGTACAACCTCATCGAGTACCTGGCCCGCAACAGGAAGCACCGGTGGCTCAGGAGGCTCCTGCTGGTCGGCAAAGACAACATCGACGAACTCTGGTGCATGGAGGCGTGCAAGTCTTCCTCTTCCATAAAAAAAATCACCAATCTTGTTCAAGACCATATCATCAGCGGGTGGGAAGACATCAGACAAAAGGTGGTTATAGATGATGCTGCTGCAGGTGCGATAGTGGACACCTTCCACAGGTTCAACGACAGCCGGGGCCAGCGAACTCTCAGTCGCCTTGGCTGCGGCTGCGGCTGCCTCGAGTGGAGCTTGCAGTGCTCCTTCGACGAGAGCGTCCTCCTCTGGCACCTCGCCACTGATCTCTGCTTCTACAACAGCAAGGCCACGGCCATCCACAACGACCAGTCTTCCAGCTCCTCAGATGGCGGCGACGACGACAGCCGCACCAGCAGGGAGATCTCTAACTACATGGCGTACCTACTGTTTGTCAAACCGGACATGCTGATGGCCGGTGCCAGGCGCAGCCTATTCAAGGACGCCTACCATGAGCTCAAGGAAATGATCAACAACAATCCGTCGTCGCCGGTGCCATCAACAGCAGATGGGACGACGACGGATTCCACTTCCACGCAGCAGGCCAACACATCTTCATCTTTAGGTACTACTATTACTACTTTTTTTTTTTTGATAAAGGGAGGAGTTTATTAAATCACAATCTTTACATCGAGTAGGTACTACTACTAACAAGAAAGAAGAGCTCGCCCTCGCCCAGAAGATCATCCATCTGGGAGAGGGCACCACACCCACAGATTCACAGCACCTAGTTCACGACGCATGGGTCCTCTACAAAGGCCTCATGGCTATAGGGACGGTGGACGGGGAGAAGAAGATGTGGAGCCTGATCCAGGGCGTGTGGGTGGAGATGCTTTGCTTCTCCGCGGGTAGGTGCAGAGGCTACCTGCATGCCAAGAGCTTGGGGAACGGCGGGGAATACCTCTCGTGCGTTTGGCTCCTCATGTCCTACATGGGAATGGAGACCCTAGCAGAGAAGCTGCAGAGGACGGAGCTGCCCACGGGAGGAGGAGGAGCCACCCCGACCCTGACGACGGCCTCCGGCAGTGTCAATGTTTGACCTTGTTGGGCTGTCGTGGAGACGGTATATCTGAAATGTATATAGCATTGTCGTCTCGTCATCTGGTTTGCCTTTCCCCTCTACTATCGAACCAGTTTTTAGAATTTTCTACCTTTGTTTGTGTGTCACATAATCAACGATCTTTAGAGACGGACTATCTAACAGCGGCTAGAAATCAATTTCTAGTGGCTGCTACGAACTTCAGCCGCCTCTAGAATCACATTTTTAACATTTTATATTTTTCTCACCAAATTTAAAATATATGACAAGATCTCGTCATTGTTGAGTTGTGTAAACCTTGAGAGGGACCAAATCCTACTTTGTAACAAAAAGAATTGAAAAGGATGGTTTAAATATATGTACATGCGTGTGCTCTCCACTAATATGGCGAGATGAACTACAAGTTACTTAGTTTTTTTGGTGTGCCTACTATATATACCTCCAGGTGGCCTTCAAGAACTCGTAGATTATATCCACAATGAACGCTCTCGGATGGTTGCTTGTGGCACCGGGTTAATACAACGTATAACTTATATGTCCTATTTGAACGTATTGGTTAACCAAGTTAGTATTAACTCAGCATAACGATAACATATGCATATATCTCAGATCATGTGTCACGACCCATCATTGCTTTCTTGTTAAAGCATCAACATCACGAGCATAAGTATCATCAAAATTCATATTTCCAAAACTATATAGGTCAAGAGCTACAAACTTTGGCAACTCTTATGTAGTGGTGGATAGTCCGGCATGAACCACCTACCGTGTAGTTTGCGGTCTTTGTGGCCAGCGGAGCGTGGCTGCCAGGAGGCTGGCGGCAGCGGCCGAGCGGCGGCTCACCAGGCACCAAGAAATACCAATACTGGCTTCACCAGCGTCCTTCAACCAGATTAAAGAAACACCTAGCTAGTTGACATTCCTTGGTCGGTGGCTACACACTACAGCATATCTATTAATAGAAGGCCGGCATTTTTTGTTAAAGGCATTTCTTTAAAATGCCTTAATTTCTTGTTCTATAAAGGCATTTATTTATCTCAAAAAGCCTCTACTCGTACAGCAGGTGACAGTACTGGCGCCCCCTAAAACATTACTGGCGGTTTGGAGAATAGCCGAGCCAGCAAAGCTGAAGCTGTGGGCCATGCGGGGCAAATCCGCCTGTGTAGAAGTGTTTTTAGTGGCGGTTGGTGTATCGAGCCGTTTGTATTTTTCACAGACGTTTGACATTAAGTTGCCGCCTGTGTAAGTTACATTTATAGAGTCGGTTCCACTACAATATCCGTTAGTACAAATTTTCGATAATACAGGCGGTTACTTTATAAAATCCGCTTCAGAAATACTGTTCCACAAACGGTGTTCAGAGTGAACCGCTGGTACGTTTATTGCTCGATCCTCCTCTTCAGAGTGAACCCTCAAATTTGGCCCAAAAAACTTTTAGTAATTTGGGCTCAACCCACGAACGATTGGCCCATCTGCATTCTGCCTCTCTCAGACGACTGTCCGACTCGGCGTTACTGCGCCGCCCTGCCGGTGTCCGTCCAGCGAGGAGCGCGGGAGTGTGGCCAGCCGGAGCGCGGGAGTGTAGCCAGCCCCTGCGCCACCCCCGAGCGAATCCCCGCGCCACCCCCGAGCGAGTCCCCGAGGAGCGCGCGCGACGGGCGACGGCAGCAGCTCGGCGGCCGCCCGCCCTCCGGCTCCTGCTCTTCTCTTCCTCGATCCGTTCAGGCTTCCAGCAGCTACTGCTCTTGGGTGAGTATTTCAACAATTTGGATCTAGCTAGCTAGGGCTTCCAGCTACTGCTCTTGGCTAGGGCTTCGATCCAGCTACTGCTCTTGGTGAGTGTTTCAACAATTTGGATATAGCTAGCTAGGTACGGTGTGTAAATTTGTGTCCATTACGTACATTACTGCGCGTGCCTCGATCTGTAGCTTATTGTTGACAAAAACAATTAACATCTAGCTAGCTGTGGGCTGCCTACCTAATTCGAGATGAGAGAGAGAGAGAGAGGGAGAGAGACAGAGATTCATCAATGTTGTATAGATTTTTTATCTACATGCCACCATAAATAAGTACTGATTTTGCAATTCTAATCTAATCATATATCAATTTTGTATATACAGCTAACTGAAGATCGATGGAACGGCCATTATGGATGTACAACTTATCAAGATTACATCCATCATACCAGTTGGAGGTCAAGGGGTTCATTGATGCAGCAAAGAAGAATGCTTGTAGACAGAGAACAAAGTACATACATTGTCCATGCACCGACTGCAAAAATATTGTTGTAACTGAGGACCCAGACAGCATCAATTCTCATTTGATTTGCCGAGGTTTTATGAAGGATTACTTGATTTGGGAAAAACATGGAGAGGGTTCCGCTCCTCGTGCAGTACAAAACTCATCAGTGCAGGACACAATACAACAACAACCCCCTGAGACCGATCAAGCTCCGATGGATGATAGTGATGATGATTTAGCAGGTGTCCAAGATGTGGGTGAAGACGTTGGAGTCCCAGAAAGTGAACAAGCAGAGTTCTTCGAAGCATTGTTGCATCGTCATTCAGATCCGTCAATGTTTTTTACAAAGGGTATGGAGGCACTGAAGAAGGCTGCAGCAGAGCATTTGTATGATGAGTCCAAGGGTTGTACCGATGAATTCACCACACTGAGATCTGTCCTTCAGTTCATGGTCATAAAAGCTCGATATGGCTGGTCTGATGCTAGCTTCAACGAGTTTCTGCGTGTTCTTGGAAATCTACTTCCAAAGGGGAACAAAGTGTCTGCTAACACATACTATGCAAAGAAGCTAATCAGTCCACTGACTATGAGCGTCGAAAGGATCGACGCGTGTAGGAATCATTGTATCCTATACTAGGGTGACGAAAACAAAGACTTGCAGAGCTGCCCAAATTGTGGTGCTAGTAGGTACAAGACAGAGAAAGACTACGAGGAGGAAGATAAAGGAACCTCTTTTTCGAAGGCGAAGAAGCGAAAGATGGACAAAAAGAAAAAGACCCAACAGAATAGCTCAAAAAAACTGGTTCTAAAGAAGAGGTAGACTATTACGCAAAGAGAAAGACCCAACAGAATAACCCCATTATGTGGGGTGCGCACAGGAATTATGTGGTACGCCCAAAAATTCATTTTTTTAAAAAAAACGCGGCAATTGGGCGCTAAAAATTTGAATATTGAAAGCAATTTACAAGGACGGCTTATATAAACAACCGCTCGTGTTAGCTACGTTAGCAGAAGCTAGTGAAGCTGTCAACCGCAAGTGATAAATCAATTTATACCGGCGGTATTTTAGATATAGCGACAGTATTAATGACATATACAGGCGGTTCTATATTGACCGCCGCTGTTAAGCGATAGTATAAATCAATAAATAAAGGCGGAGCTCATAAGGAACCCAGCTAGTATAAATGCCTTATTACAAGCGGACCATAAGAAACCGCCTGTAGAGTTCATTATTTCTACCGACGAACGGCACCGGCGGCTGGGTCTGCCGCCGGTAGAAACGCCACTGCGGACGCCACTACTGTCTCCTGCTGTACGAGTGGATCTGAAAACATATTTTTGAAGGCAAAATTAGACAAATGCCTTAATTACCTGAGGCGTTTTAGGCAAAACGCCTCCATTACCTACAACCATTTGAGGCGTTTTCCTAAAACGCCTTCCATGTCTTGTATTATTTGTATATAAGTAACAGACTCGGTTTCGAACTTTCGACTCGTACAAACAATCACCGCTACGCTACTACTCCATCAAAAGCACACGACCAAAAAAAATTGGACTTTACTACTGCCTGCACATGCAGGAAACCTCCTATTTGACTGCACACCCTATTTTTGAAAACCAACCAAATCCGCTTGCCAGAAAAGGAAAAATGCGGGAGCGAGAGAGCTCCGCACGTGCTTACAGACGCGCGCCACGCAAACAAACGCAGCTCCTGAGCTAGGCCCACCAGAAAAAAGCAGTTTTTTTAGCAAACCAGAAAAGCAGATTCACTACCATTTTGTTCTACCGTAACAGGTATTCCCCATCATTTTGTTCTAAACAATCTCATGATAGTCCAGAAAACCAAATAACCAAAGATGATCAAGAAAATCACATACATCCAAAGTGTCATGGCAAAAGTATCAACGGTAACATGTATTTGAAAGTCAGATTAATCCATTTTCTCTATTTCTTCCCTTCATATCTGCACTCTAAGCTTCTTCCAGATGATTCTCTTTGTATCTTTTTATTACTCATGTATTTTTGAATAATGAGCTAATTACAAAACTGCTACATTAGCAAAACTAAATTGCTTGTAACTATTGAAGTAAATGCTTTGTAGGGGTCGAAGTGTTTAGCCAAGTCCACCTACGGGGATTCATCTACAGGACCACCACACTGCAAACAAGATGGAAATGGTTAGGATACAAGATAGTGAATTTACTTGATTCTAGTTGAGAACCAAATGAAAGTGATGTTTGACTCAAATTCTGAATTGACCAACAGAATTGTGCATGCCACGATCAAAATTGAACTATTTTAATTCCTACAGAAAAATGCAATGGCACAACAAATTCATGATTAGAAGAAGAAAACTGACTTAGAGAGCGATGTTCTATTCATGACAAGAACGGAGCAGAGTATACTACATTAACCCATGGTCTCACAATGAACACCAAATTTCCATCTCCATAGCACACACCGCCACATGGAATGTGCGAAGGAACCTGCATGTTATGGAGTAGTCACATATATGGCAGAAAAATATCATGTACAGAATATTGCGGAACAAGCAAATTGAAGGAAAGTAGTAATATGAGTAGGGAAAAATCAAGATTAAAAAACATCCACTAGTGAAAAAGTTGATCCCAGCAGCCCAATAATTTAAGATTTGGTTAGATTTGGATTTACTCGTGACACACTTAGCACCAAACTACTGACATGTCTGAAACCCACAAAATTAAGAAATTTTCAAACAGCTTGACAAATAGAGTTCAAGGGTACCTGAACAGCAACCTTGCAAAACATGTGCTTCGAAAATTCCTGAAATAAAATGGGAACAATAAGCTATGGCTTTGGTTAGATTATAAGTGTAGTGAAAGTGAATTGAGAAAATCAATTGAACTTCACATGCTTACTTCTCCCATATATGTCAGCTTGATAGTGCCGAAAGAGAGGAGCAGCAATGAACACAAAAATGACTCCATAAAAAATACATGGAAATAGTTCACTTCTAAGTCCTGCAAGTCAAAACAAAATCTCATTATCGTTTGAAAATATGTTCTTTTTATTTTAATTTGCTTAAACAAAGCATACTACGATGTGTACATTTTGGTTTCATTAAAATCAATAAGTTCATTTATTCAAAGCCACTAAACTTAAGCAATATTGAGTCCATAAAACGATTAAAAGAAAATGATTTGACTTCATTTAGCCCGCTGCAAGTGGCCAGTGCATTGTGTGGTGCTTTCCCATCATTCCTCGAGCTCTCTTCATCACACCAGTGCAATGCCTAATCCTCACAACTATCATGGGCCCACATATTTCATTTAGAGCCAACTTATGCTAAATCAGCAGGCATTTTTATCATTTTGGTCTAGCATTTTTATGTTCTGGCTTTAGCATTTTTATGTTCTGGCTTTAGCATTTTTAGTGTTGCAATCATCCGCCATTGATGATGATGCCAATCCATGCTTTTGTACTCGAGGATAGGCCATAAAGAGACTACTTTGTGTATCTTTAGATGACAAATTCTTAGTTAAAGACTACCTCGTGTCATAATGACTTCATTTAGCCCGGCGGTGAGGAGCAGCTCACCATCCGGATCCAAGGTCATGGGGCAGCCTGGACCACACAGCGACGCCATGCAAGGCTACTCCTGCAGCTTGACGCAAGGCTAACACTTGAATCGTGCGTCCACCTGGCTCATCACCTCGTCATCAACGCCTTAGACCTCCATGGTAATAATAGAGAGGCGTAACACAGGGTGACACTAAGTGGTGCCAGGGGGCATGAAGTGAAAGGGCACCAAAGCCGTGTAGAAGATGGAGACGCTGATGCACAACCCATTGGGGCAGCCGTCGGAGCTGTAGACACGCACAATGCTCCTGTCCTCGCCCTCCACCATGGTAAAGACAGAAAACGATGGGTGTGCGCAAGCACATGGCAGGGGAGTGAAAGAGAGGATATAAATGAGAGATAATGCAGAGGGGGCTTGTGATTAGGCCGGCGTCCAAACGCTTCCATCAGCACAGGTGCATTTGATCATCTGTTAATGGCGGATGGGTGTGTGTGCGTGCAAAGAAAAAATTAACGCCGGACTAAATGAAGTTATTATGACACGAGGTAGTCTTTAACTAAGAATTTGTCATCTAAAGATACACAAAGTAGTCTCTTTATGGCCTATCCTCGAGTACAAAAGCATGGATTGGCATCATCATCAATGGCGGATGATTGCAACACTAAAAATGCTAAAGCCAGAACATAAAAATGCTAAACCAAAATGATAAAAATGCCTGCTGATTTAGCATAAGTTGGCTCTAAATGAAATATGTGGGCCCATGATAGTTGTGAGGATTAGGCATTGCACTGGTGTGATGAAGAGAGCTCGAGGAATGATGGGAAAGCACCACACAATGCACTAGCCTACATGCTCACCATCACATTTGTTGATCCTTGGTTCTCTTCAGTAGCAGACAACATAGAAGGAAGCTCCATCTAAAGGCGCCCATGACCACTCGTAATTGCAATCATTAGATCGTTTGTTCATATATTCAGCGTATTCAAATTTAGTGTATGTTTTTGGCACATTATAGCTAATGATGTAAATAAAAACAACATGAGTAGTAGTCCCTATGCCAAATTCTGAAGATGGGTCATGGCACTAGCGTAAAGATGAAAGCTAAATTGTTGTGGCACCACATGCTCACCATAACATAAGAATTGCATGTTGAAGAGAGGGGAGAGGAGGTGGAAGCCTACCTCGCACGGATCCATCGCCGCTGCTGTCAAATTTGGTAGATCGACCGCTGCTGCCACTAGATCCACGCAGATCTATCGCCGCTGCCCCACCACCCTTGTTGCCTGATCCGGTCGCCGCCGCAAATCCATCATGACCGCGCGTGGTGCAGGCATGGGAGCACGATGAGAGCGCAGGTAGCAGGAGGGTAATTAGCTTAGCGCTCTGCACTAGATCACAGCAAGCAAGTCAAACATATTGCTACTGCATGCGGCCACACAAATAGAAGTTGTCAAAGTCACATAACTAAACTGCCAAGATACAGTTGAAAAAATGCTAAGGCGCAGTAAGTAAATTGCTTAATCATAAAACACATACACTGTGTGTTGCCTCCTCTAGTAGACCTTGAAGTGTTATATAGGTTGCCTCGAGGTTTAACTGATGCAGCAAGGTGCTCCAGCTCGACATAGAACTCCTAGAAATTTATTATGAGTGTCCTGCAGCCATAGAACACAAAATGATGTCAGATAAAGTTGTTAGCCGTATAGCAGCCAATCAAGTACAACTTTATTGCCTACATCAGATTACTAAAATGCTAGGTTGTAATCAATAAAATGCTTAATTTGAACTAAAAAAATGCTACTGCATGTTCAACCATAGGCAATAATGATAGAACGTTGGATTTGAAAATTTGCTAGATAAAATAATGGACTAAAGGGAATGACCATTGTGTGCTACCAGTACAATCAATCCATCTTTCTATATATTTGAATCTGATCACTAATGATTTGTTCTACGAAAGAAGTGTGGGCAGGACCTGGCCTTAGGTAGCTGCTCCACCAAAATGTCCAGCCAGCAACAACTTAGTGATTTGTTATGCCATAATCTAGCATGTCACACAAGAATAGAACAATGATATCGATGTATATGGTGATAGGTTGGTTCAAGGAAGGAATGGGATCAAGATCCATTCTGGCCAGCTACCCTTTCACGGACGGTTGTTGTGACAAGTGTGCCAAATGCAGTGCATCAAGGGAGCAGCAATCAAACATCATAAAAAGGGAGCAGCAATCAAATAAAAGAAGGGAGCAACAAATTTTCTCACACCTCCCCATTTGGCACACAACCTAGACTGCCAAGATACAATTGAAAAAATGCCAAGGAAATATAAATAAACTGCTTAGCCATAACTAAATAAATGCTAGACTAAAAAAATGTGGGATAGGAGAATATTCCATTCAAATCAGTATATACTACTACTAGTAGTGCTAGTAGTATTCCATTCAAATCATTTTTTCCCAGCCTTGTCTCCAGCTGAAAATTGAAATTAGTATACTACAGTTCTGCACCTCTGCCTAAACCGTGACGTGCTCGCTGTTCTTTTTATCACCCTGGGCAGCAGGGCATGTAGGGTAAGGAAGAAGGACATGGGTAGCATTGTTGTGGTAGACGAAATTAGATTCGAGAGAACACTACCCAAACACAAGGAAGGGCATAACAATAACGAGGGACAAGTGGCTAACATCACCAAAAGTTAAAACAAAAGTGGAGGGACAAGTTAAAGTTGGGCTAGGTACATTTGCCTAAATATTTAAAGTTTAGTCTAGTACGAAAAGGCAATGTATGAAACAAAAAAGCATTTCTGGTGTGCAATGTATTTATCTACAGGAAAAAGTAATTTTGAATTTATATATTGTAGATAGGCCTAGAAGCATTGTTAGAAATAAAAGAGTGATAATAGATTGCTTGAAGTAAGCAAGACAAAAGAATAATAGCAGATATAAAATGCACTATTGCATTTGGAGTACTAAATTTATTCTCGATAAACACGACAAAAAGTTAGTAACATCACAGGTAGCATCAATTCCCGCGTCCACCAAAATCCATGTGCATTAGCATGCATAAATGTAATGGCACACCACCAATTCTCTAAATAACAGCAGCAGTTAACAAATCATTATCTGCCTATGTAGGAAATAATTTCCCATGGTTTCAGTGAAAAGTTCCCATCTTAACTAAAGTTCCATAGGTTCCTCTTCAACTCTCACACCCACCATATTACTTAAGAACTTCTCTGCTCAAATCATCACAAAGCTCTCCAAACCCCTTTGAACTGACATTACCTACGCTCTCGTTGGGCTGAAAACAACTAGAGACCAGTTCAGGTTCTAATCATGTGCGTTACTTCAACCGCACATAAAAAAATTCTAGAGTATTCTATCTGAAACAAATATTAGAACTGAAAAACACTGCCCACTCCATTCCAAAATTTGAATTCACGCTGGCAACCAATAGCTAAATTCTTGTCTGCTGTAACGAACAAAACCTAACCCAACAACAAATGCAAAAAAGCTAAGCAAACAGAGGAGGCAACAATTCCTGCTTGGACAACAGTAACCTTTCCCTCAGCCATGAAAAGCCTTGGTCGTTGTCTGCAGGTTCCTCTTCAGCATAGATATACACGTCGAGCCTGCACCACAAGCAACGAAATCAACCCAGACCGAGGGAGCAAAACATTCACACGGGGACAGCACATCAAAATTGCTCACATCTTATCCGCTTCCCACTTGCTCTGCGCCATCCTGTGACCGTGGCAAAGCAAGGACGGGATAAAATAGGCAAAACCAGCAGAAATTAGTGGCGGGGCCAGGCGTTTTGGTCTGAAAAACGAGGGGAAACAAGGGATTAGAGTCCACATTACCGGGGCACGATCATAAGCGCAGCCCTTATGCGTGAGCATCAGATGCTGATGAGCGAGCCTCCGCCGCTGCTCTGATTAGCGGCAGCCATTGTTGGATTTATTATGGGCTAGGCCCATTTTAGAATTTAATAAATCAAATAAACTCTATGGTGTGTAATTATGGAGAATATTAATTGTATCGGATTGGAAGTCCGTGGCCGGGCCGTGGCCGTGGCCGTGTCGGATTGGAAGTCCGTGGACGGGCCGTGGCCGTGGCCGTGTCCGATTGGAAGTCCGTGGCCGGGCCGTGGCCGTGGCCGTGTCCTGCACGACCTCTCCCTCTTCCACCTCCTGGCCACGGACTATAAAAGGGCGCTGCCCTCTTCCTCCAGAGAGAACATAACCAGAACCGCAATCCTCAGCAACAACAGAGAGTTCCCATCTCGTTGATCCGCGCGCACGGTGAAGCGAGAGGGCAGGTGCCTCCGGAGCCTCCGCCGATTGAGACCTTGCACGGGGGTCGGCAATTAGGTTTTTGGGGAGCGTCTTCGCGACGCCCAACCTCCATTGTTGCTGTTCTTCGCGTTCGTCTTCTTCCTCTACATCCCGGAGAAGAGATCGGCGAGTTCGTCTTCTTCCTCTACATCCCGGAGAAGAGATCGGCTAGTTCGTCTTCTTCCTCTACATCCCGGAGAGATCGGCTCGCAAGTCTTCATCATGGCGTTAGAAGATGGACAGACTTCGGGAGCGAAGGGGTATGTACTTGTTCATCTCCTCTTTAGTTTTCATGTTTCGATCATGCCTGTTTCGATAGTTGTTATGCGATGCTTCGGTATGTGTTGTTGCTATGTTTCACTAGATCCGAATATCGCGCCATCCCTTATATTGTCTCGTTCTTGCTGTCTCGCTATATGTTTTATCTATCTCGTCCCAATAGGCACGTTAAATTGTTTCGTCGGTTGTTCTCTCGCATGTTCCAAAGTAGCTGTTGAGATGTTTCTTATGCAATCTGTTTTCAACCATGATATTCATGTTTAATCTTGATGCTATGCAATATATGTCATGTTTATATGTCTTTGATTATGATATGCTTTGCATGATTATTAATCACATGGTTCATGTTCTTTTGAACATGATTGATGATATGATCTTTATTTACAATTATATAAATGTCATCATCATTTTGTTAATTTATGGAATTAAATTGACATGGAAATTGCCTTATATTCTAACAATCCAAAAACCTAATTATAGGCATTTTTTCGTCGAGGTTTTGTCTTCGCCGCATTAAAACCCGATTCTTTTGATGGAAAGAATTTCTTGCTTTGGAAAGCTAAGATGGAACCGTGGTTGACTGCTATGTCTTGTTATCATGCCGCGAGGGCGAGCTCGAAAACTTGTCTCCGGAGCGAGAGGACTAAGTTTAAGGCGATGACAACCTCTTTAGAGGAGCGTGATCGTGCATTAGATGCAAAGTTTCAAAAGAGCTATATCAATCTTCCCACCGGGAAAGCATTGTGGGATGCACTTGTTGGAAAGTTTGGAGTAACCGATCTTGGTAGTGAGTGTACCTCATGGAGCAGTTTGTATGACTACAAGATGGTTGAGAACCAATCTGTAGTGGAACAGGCTCATGAGATTCAGCACCGGCTAAGGAACTCAAACTATTCCCTTGTCTTCTTCCCCGACAAGTTTGTGGCCGGCGGTATAATCGCCAAGTTACCACCTTCTTGGAAGGATTTTGCCACCTCCCTTAAACATAAGAGGCGGGAGTTCAATGTTGAGGAGCTCATTGGCACTCTTGATGTTGAGGAGAGGGCAAGGGCAAAGGACAAAGGGAAAGGTGATGAGACCGCTTCGCAAATATGGTGCAAAAGAAATTCAACAAGTTCAAGAAGAAGAAACAAAACAAGCAAGAGAATTCTCCAAAGCCATTCGAGACGGCACAGTTTAAAAGAAGAACAACACCAACAAAAGCAAGGTGGGTTGCTTTGTTTGTGGGAGTGATCAGCATTGGGCTAGAGATTGCCCGGATCGCAAGTTCAATCCAGAGAAAAAGTCAGCAAATGTTGTCACTACGAGGCTGCGAGATGGAACAACGGGGTATGGTAATTCTTTACCATTTGTTCTTTCGATACGTAATTCACCGAGTGGTGGATGGATAGTGGTGCCAATATACATGTGTGTGCTGATATTTCTTTGTTCTCTTTTTACCAGGTCGGGAGGTCTAGCGCCTTGTTGATGGGAAATGGGTCGCGTGCTCATGTTTTTGGTGTTGGTACGGTCGTTCTGAAGTTTACTTCGGGAAAGACGGTGCCATTGAAGAGCGTGCAGCATGTGCCCTCAATAAAGAAGAACCTTGTTAGCGCGTCTATGCTTTGTAAAGATGGCTACAAAGTTGTTCTTGAGGCGAATAAATGTGTTGTTTCTAAACATGGTACTTTTGTTGGAAAAGGTTATGATTGCGGAGGTCCATTCCGCCTATCCTTGCATGATGTTTGTAATAAGTTGGTAAACTCGGTTGATTTTTCGATGAATCCGATTTGTGGCATTCACGCTTTTGTCATGCAAGTTATAGTTGTCTTATGCGGCTAGCAAACCTCAATTTAATTCCTAAATTTAACCTAGTCAAAAAGTCTAAGTGCCATGTTTGTGTTGAATCAAAACAACCCCGCAAGCCCCACAAGGCTGTTGAGGCGAGGAATCGGCACCTCTAGAACTTGTTCATTTCGATCTTTGTGAGATGAATGGAATTTTGACTAAAGGCGGCAAAAGATATTTCCTCACCTTTATAGATGATTCCACCAGATTTTGCTATGTGTACCTCTTAAAAACAAAAGATGAAGCGCTGAATTATTTTAAGTCCTATAAAGCCGAAGTTGAAAACCAACTTGAGAGGAAAATAAAACGTTTAAGGTCTGATAGAGGAGGTGAATATTTCTCTAATGTTTTCGATGAGTTCTGCGTGGAACATGGAATTGTTCATGAGAGGACACCTCCATTCTCACCACAATCCAATGGGATTGCCGAAAGGAAAAACCGCACTCTAACCGATTTGGTAAATGCCATGTTGAGTACAGCGGGATTATCCAAGGAATGGTGGGGTGAGGCAATTTTGACCGCGTGTCATGTCCCGAACGAGTTCCTACAAAGAACAAAAAGATTACACCATTCGAGGAGTGGGAGAAGAAAAGATTAAACCTCTCTTACTTGCGCACTTGGGGGTTTTGGCTAAAGTGAATGTGCCAATAAACAAGAAGCGTAAGCTAGGGCCTAAAACTGTTGATTGTATATTCCCGGGCTATGCCTTCCATAGTGTTGGTTATAGGTTCTTAATTATAAAATCTGATGTGCACGATATGTATGTTGATACTATCATGGAGTCAAGAGACGCTACATTTTTTGAGAATGAGTTTCCAAAGAGGTCTACACCTAGTGAAACAAATCATGAGAATATAGTTTCAAATGAGCAAGAACTATCTATTCCCATAGATCATCGAGGAATCTCCTTTGCACATCCCCGAGGAGGATGAAACTATAGTCACACACAAGAGTAAGAGGCAAAGAGTTGCTAAAACTTTTGGTGATGATTTTATAGTATACCTTGTGGAAGACACGCCATCCACCATACAAGAGGCCTATTCTTCTCCTGATGCTGACTTATGGAAGGAAGCAAGAAGGAGTGAGATGGAATCTATTATGGGTAATGGAACATGGGAGGTCGTGGACCGTCCTTATGGCTGTCAACCTATAGGGTGCAAGTGGATTTTCAAGAAAAAGCTTAGGCCTGATGGTACCATTGAGAGGTACAAGGCAAGACTTGTGGCCAAAGGATATACCCAGAAAGAAGGAGAAGATTTCTTTGACACTTATTCACCTGTGGCTCGATTGACTACAATTCGCACTTTGATAGCCGTGGCAGCCTCTCATGGTCTTATCATTCATCAGATGGATGTAAAGACAGCTTTCCTAAATGGAGAGTTGGATGAGGAGATCTATATGGATCACCGGATGGTTTCATTGCGGATGGTCAAGAGAACAAGGTGTGTAGGTGTTAAAATCTTTGTATGGCCTCGAAACAAGCTCCTAAGCAAAGTGGCATGAAAAGTTTGATAATACTCTCACTACCGCTGGATTTGTTCGTGAATGAGGCGGATTCGTGTGTGTATTATAAACATGGTGGGGGTGAGGCTGTCATGCTATGCCTTTATGTTGATGACATATTGATCTTTGGATCAAACCTCAAGGTCATTGAGGATGTGAAGAATCTTCTATCAAGCAATTTTGATATGAAGGATTTGGGAGAAGCCGATGTCATTCTAAACATCAAGCTTATCGAGAAGGTGATGGTGGGGTAACTTTGTTACAATCTCACTATGTGGAAAAGGTGTTGAGTCGCTTTGGATTCGTGGATCGTGATCCCGCTCCCACACCTTATGACCCTAGCATGATTCTCGAGAAAGAATAGAAGAATTGCAAGGGATCAATTAACATACTCTCAGATCATTGGCTCTTTGATGTACTTGGCAAGTGCAACTAGGCCTGACATCTCTTATGCTGTGTGCAAGCTGAGTCGGTTTATTTCAAACCCAGGAGATGATCATTGGCATGCTCTAGAGAGAGTGTTGCGCTACCGAAAGGTACTATGACTTATGGTATTCATTATACCGGGTACCCCGAGTGCTAGAAGGCTATTGTGATGCCAACTGGATCTCGATGCCGATGAGCTTCATGCCACAAGTGGATATGTGTTCTTGCTTGGAGGTGGCGCTGTTTCTCGGAAGTCTTGCAAGCGAGACTATCTTAACGAAGTCTACAATGGTAGCAGAACTCGCAAAGATTAGACACCGCTGGGCCGAGGCCGAGTGGCTACGTGATCTCCTAATGGATTTACCGGTAGTTGAGAAACCAATACCGGCTATTTCCATGAATTGTGATAACAGATCGTTATTACAAAGGTAAACAGTTCAAGGAGTAACATGAAGTCCTCAAGACATGTAAAGAGGAGATTAAAATCTGTCAGAAAGCTGAAAAACTCCGGAGTTATAACGTTGGATTATGTCCATACGTCAAATAATCTGGCAGATCAGTTTACTAAGGGTCTGTCACGCAATGTGATAGAAAGTGCATCGAGAGAAATGGGTATGAGACCCACATGAGGTCTACTTTAGTGGTAACCTGCTCCTTGTGATCGGAGATCCCGTGAATTGGAGTGGTGAAACAAGCTAGTAGTAGATTGAGAGGAAAGATCCCTTCTTGACTCATTTCGATGCACATCTTTCCTATCTCGTAAGGCGGGATGGTATATTTACCTTAATGTATTCCAAGAGCCTATTGAGGTGAGATGTTATCCTACGTAACATCTTTTGAGGAATACACCTATATGAGTCGATCGTCGGTCACGTCTATGGGACTTGGGTAATCTCTAAATACTCATGAAAGGCACGAAGTGTGACTTATATGCTTCAAACAAATGGGAATGTCTTTAGCTGCCGGTATCGATAAAGGACTTGAGTGAATCTCATCTCGCACAAAACTGTCAATTCAAGGCATAGTCCATTGTTCGGTTGTGAATGGGTGAAACTCTTGCTCTAGGTGGATGTTCAACTTAACAGTCTCCACCGAAACACCGGTATATCAAAGAGTGTGGTTCGATGCTTTACTTTTACAAACCCTAGAGTTTGGTGGGGATTGTTGGATTTATTATGGGCTAGGCCCATTTTAGAATTTAATAAATCAAATAAACTCTATGGTGTGTAATTATGGAGAATATTAATTGTATCGGATTGGAAGTCCGTGGCCGGGCCGTGGCCGTGGCCGTGTCGGATTGGAAGTCCGTGGACGGCCGTGGCCGTGGCCGTGTCCGATTGGAAGTCCGTGGCCGGGCCGTGGCCGTGGCCGTGTCCCGCACGACCTCTCCCTCTTCCACCTCCTGGCCACGGACTATAAAAGGGCGCTGCCCTCTTCCTCCAGAGAGAACACAACCAGAACCGCAATCCTCAGCAGCAACAGAGAGTTCCCATCTCGTTGATCCGCGCGCACGGTGAAGCGAGAGGGCAGGTGCCTCCGGAGCCTCTGCCGATTGAGACCTTGCACGGGGGGTCGGCAATTAGGTTTTTGGGGAGCGTCTTCGCGACTGCCCAACCTCCATTGTTGCTGTTCTTCGCGTTCGTCTTCTTCCTCTACATCCCGGAGAAGAGATCGGCGAGTTCGTCTTCTTCCTCTACATCCCGGAGAAGAGATCGGCTAGTTCGTCTTCTTCCTCTACATCCCGGAGAGATCGGCTACTGCAAGTCTTCATCATGGCGTTAGAAGATGGACAGACTTCAGGAGCGAAGGGGTATGTACTGTTCATCTCCTCTTTAGTTTTCATGTTTCTGATCATGCCTGTTTCGATAGTTGTTATGCGATGCTTCAGTATGTGTTGTTGCTATGTTTCACTAGATCCAGAATATCGCGCCAGCCCTTATATTGTCTCTGTTCTTGCTGTCTGCTATATGTTTTATCTATCTGTCCCAATAGGCCTGTTAAATTGTTTCGTCAGTTGTTCTCTGCATGTTCCAGTAGCTCTGTTGAGATGTTTCTTATGCAATCTGTTTTCAACCATGATATTCATGTTTAATCTTGATGCTATGCAATATATGTCATGTTTATATGTCTTTGATTATGATATGCTTTGCATGATTATTAATCACATGGTTCATGTTCTTTTGAACATGATTGATGATATGATCTTTATTTACAATTATATAAATGTCATCATCATTTTGTTAATTTATGGAATTAAATTGACATGGAAATTGCCTTATATTCTAACAGCCATGCCCTCCCTAATTGAGGAAAAAAAACTACGCAGCTAACCTTAACACCTAACTGTAATCTAGCCATTTCTCAATTCGAGTGGAGGAGGGAGGACGAGAAGGCCTACCCGGCGTGAATCCGTGTCCGTCGTCGCCGGATCCGGCGGTCGCGACGCTGCGGCTGGAGCCGCCATGGCCGCCGAGCTCGGCGTGGGTGGCGGGGCAGCCATGGCGCGGCTAGTGGTGTTGGGGCGCGGGTGTGGGACAGGGACGGGTACGGCCGCCGAGGATCTCGCCGGAGTTGAGCGCGGGGACGGCCGCCGGGTAGGTCGCCGTCGAGGATGAAGGATTCGAGGCCATGGCGCCGGTGACGTGCGATGGGGAGGACGAAGGAGAGGGCTCGGGGAGGGAGTGTGCGGATGGGCTGGCCGTGGTCCGTGAGCAGATGGGAATGGGCTGAGGGATATGATGCGTCGTGTGACGGGACGGTGGAGGATGTGTGCATGCCGTAGCTCGTGAGCCTGCACGCGCGTTTTCTATAAAAAATTACTTGGAATAAAATACTGGATAGCAATAGCATGGCGCAAGCTACATAAGTCTTCGTCCACCCGCACCGCCGCCGCCCCTCATCCTCCGCAAAAAAAAAAAAAAAAAAAAAAAAAAAAAAAAAAAAAAACAAACCCGCCCACGGCCGCCTACTCCATCTCCATGGCCGCGCCCACGCCCACGGCCGCCCTCGACGCCCGGGCTCCGCTTCGCCCCCGCCGTCCCGGGGCTCCGCCCCGCTCTTCCATACGGATCCGGCCGCGCCCACCCCGCTCCGCTCCGCTCCAGCTGCCTGTTTAATTCCGCCGCCGAGGAACTGCCGCCCATGGAGGTGCGCGCCTTCCGGTGGTGGGAGGGCGAGCTGAGAGGTCATGTCCATGAAGACTGCGGAGGCGGAGGCAGAGGTGGATGAGGACAACGACGAGGAGACGCCCTGGCTCTACCCGCCCCAGCCGCAATAGCTCCGGCCCGCCCTTGCACACGGACCCGGCCTCCGCTCCCCACCCTCGATGCTCACCCCTCGCCGCCGGGTGTTGTTACTCGTGGAGCGGTGACAACACGTCCACACCGCCACCCCACCGGCCACCGCGTCGCGCTTGCCTCGACCTGCCGCCCCGCCACGGCGCCTGCATCCTGTGGAGGCCAAACCGCCCGCGCCCTCCCTGACTCCGGTTCCACCTCTGCTTCCCCATCTCGCTCCGGCTCCTCCTGCCCCGGCTCATGTGCCCCGAAAGTTTGTGTGTCCCCGGGCGGAGGTATCCCCCCTTGCATCTGTCGTGAGTCTTTCTTTGAGATTCGTGTGAACAGAGACTACCAAGTCGGTCGGGTTGGCAATTATGGGAGCATATTACGGTTCTTTTGTGTACTTTATTGCAAGGCGGACTGTACTGTTCCGCCCTCCGCTGCTGCTCTGTAACTCTGTAGTTGACATTCAGGCGCTCTCTTCTCGTCCGATTTCTTTTCCTAGGAGCGCGTATTCCGGCAGTGGCTTCCAAATTCGCGCCCGGACCTATCTATCTTGGTTGAGAGAGGAAAATCAGGTGGATGAGCGCCCGGCGGAAGAAGATGAAATCCGCTCTTTCAGTCCGTGCGCGGAATAAGGGCGGACCATACATGGATTCGGCCGGGATTTCCACCGCGGCGTCGTCAGTTCAAGATGGGCATGTAAGTTAAGATTCAGTGATGCTGGATTCTTTTTTTTTTCCGTGAATATTCAGATTGAGTTCGCGTAGCAGTAGGAGTCACTAGTCTCCCCTCCCCTGCCCGCCGTTTCAGCCCCCGATCCCTTTGTTTCCCCCAACACATCATTGCGTATTTGTCGATTCGCTGGTGCTTGTTATTTTTTCGCTGCGATACATGGTATGTAGATCCTCCCGGTGCCTTTTTGATGCTAGTGTCAGTTTAATGTCAACTCTTGTCATTATCCGGCCGGCCGTCTGCAATTGTAGTTTAGTCTGTGGAGGTGCGATTGTGTTTATTCTGATTGGTTTTGCTAATTTCTGTAATCCATTAGTGGTAAAGGAGTAACTGAGTAAATAGTATGTACCAGCCTACTCAGTTTTGTGAAAGAATAGATGGATTGATTGTCGTGAGGTTTCGGGGTTCGGTTTTGTATAAATTGCTAACCCCAAGTTCAAAACATGTAAAATTTTAGTTTGTGTTACTCATTGTATCTCTTACTTCGCTGGTGATAATTATTAGATTGAAGCTACTCAGTTGATGGCAGTAGAAAAATCTCACATTGGCATTTACCTTTCCATTCGATCCATGTCAGTCGTTTGTGCATCAAGAACTGCACGTTGCTGAATGAAATGCGTAGGTTCAATGCATAGCACCATGAATTTGAATACACATGTCTGTATGTTTTGTAGGAACCTGATAATTAGTCTGTCTGACAGTAATGCTGCAATGTTTCTAGGCTGCATCTGATTGTATTGAATTGACAGACAAATCACTGAACATCTTTGTCGCAAATATTTTCGCCCGCATTGTTCTTTTGTTCAGATAGTTTACTGTTGATTAGATGGTAGCAGGTATCAACTGTATATTCGCTGGAACCATAGGTTTAAACAATAGGATCTTAGGAATTAACTGAAGAAGCCATGACTCGAGGTATATTGGATACCTGTATTGTGCCATAAATAGTTTTTAAGTATATGTGGCATGCCCATTGCCAATGCTTATTTTGCAGTCCTTTTATTATGGATCAAAGGTATGCAGCCTAGACTAATTTGAAATCTTTCCGGATATACTATCTGCATATTTAGTTAGAACAGATCCTCACCTTGAGTATTGACAAGGTTGGGGTAGAGCATGTTATGCAGTTGGAGTCAGTTTTGTTGAAAATGTTGGGGTAGAGCATCACAATTCTACGGATTTATTTATTCCTGCACGTTCTGCATTGTTGGGATAGAGCTCCTTATCTCTGTTTTTATTTACTCACCAGAATCCCAATTTGCTTTTTTTTTAGTTTTAAATTATCAGTTGATGTACGCACGGTGTTGTTGTCAATAATCCATTGCTGTATTTCGATGTAAGGTAATCTTTCTATACCATTTATTAGATGAATAGGGTTGAATCTTAGAGGAAAACTCTTGCCTTGAAGAGTATCTATTTTAATAAACCTTACCAAGGGGCAGGTCTGCAGGTTTGCTCGTGCATTTAGGGATGCTCGATGTGGATAGTTTTGTCTTGCATTGTCTTGCGTTGTTGATATGTGTGTTTGAGCCTATGGCATCAATGAATCTACTCAGGGCTTGCAATGGGCAGAATTACACTGAAACTTGGACATTTTGTATCCATAGCCGATTATGCAAATATTTATTGTGTCAGTTATGCGTATTATAGCTGTCATCTCTACTTTAAATAAGCTGTGGTTGATGAATGTAGTTCTATGAGGTTCTGTAGGTAGTTGTATTTCGTCAGGTTCTTGAATTTGCATTGTACTGATCAGCACGCTTCGATGTTCTGGTGTGCAGAATGATTCAGTATTTCCTGTGGACTCTTCAACATTCGAGTCTGGATCCTTTGCGTCTCGCTGCTCGGTTCGTTTAATTCACGAGGTCATCTCCAAGTTTGACTCCGTTAAGAGGGAGCTTGTGAAGTCTACAGGTTTCCAACGTATTTTGCAGTTTCCGGTATTTAAGCAGTTCAATCGGAAAATTTTCCTTGTGGTTGATGAGCTGTGTAAATGAGCAGACTTGCTCACTATGCATTGGCGACCATATCTCAATTCGGTTTAGTAAAGCCGATGTTGCACATGTGATTGTTGTACCTGCATCTGGGAAGACTATATTAGATGTAAGGTTTTCTAGCAGAGATGCAAAAGAAAAAGTCTTGAATGATTTGCTCCCTCTTGAATTCAAGGAGCTTAGGACTATCAAGTTAGTGGCATTATTTTTGATCTCATCAGGAGTAATGTGAACTCCATTCTCTTTGAGGTTTTCTACACCGACATTATGTCTTTCCCCCCATTGTCTCAATGACAGTGGCATGTTCTCAGCTTCAATCTTCAGCTCTTCTAACTGACACTAGCTGCTGGATTTGTATTGTAATTGATTCCGCATCAGGAGCACTGTATTCTGTGCAATGGACCTTTGGAAACTGGGTTACACCTCTCTTTACTGTGCCCCTTTGCAAGAGCCGTCTGGGATCAAGTTCTTTCATGGGAAAACTTAACTATGCACCTCTCTCAACAAGACCCCACACGCATCACCAAATGGTGGGAAGAGGCAGAAAGCAAGGTCCCTAAACAAGACCGCAGGCGCTTCAATGGAGTTGTAATTTACATTGTGTGGAACCTGTGGAAAGAGAGGAATCGAAGGATTTTTGAAGGCAAGTATAGAACGGTGCAGCAGGTATCCTCCTTGATCAAAGAGGATATAGTACAAAGACGTCGGGCTGTGTCCTTGGGTGGGTAATCCAGTGTGTGGTGAGAGGTGACCGTATTCTCTGGTCCTAGGACCAAAGTGTTTGGCACTAGTGGTGCCTTTGTACATATAACTTCTTTTCCTACTTAATTGAGTGGCAGAGCTCCTGCCTTTTATTTCAAAAAAAAAGTATTGTAATTGGTTCTTATGACAGCTACTGCCCTCTCCTCTCATGGTGCAGCACGGCTCCTTCCCTCTCGGCCTCAAGTTTTTGCAATTCAATATTGACAACCCTTGTCCTTGCAGAATTCACTAACTCTGTTTCCTGGATATCAATGTCTTTTCTTGAGGTCATCTGATTCTTGATGTATACTGCTTTTCCCAGTAGCATGCTCTTGATGCATCATATTCATGAATTCATCATGTTCGCGAGGAAGTCATTCTGTAATATTTTTGAACTAAACACGGAGGTTCTCATTGGTTTGTTTGATCATTCCAAGATCGTGAATATGAGCAGCAATCTACTCCATCTAAACAAAATTTCACAGACGCATTCTCAAGGATCTTAAATTGCAATGTAGTAGAACAATATTAAAATGATGTAACAAACCATGTGATAATTGTTACAACCAGTAAACTAGAGTAACTGTTTGAAGCAAGGGCACTAGCAAACTCATCAATCTAAACAATTGTTCTCCAAACCATACAACCCAACTTTTATTTTTTACTCTCCATAGATGAATGCACTAACACATCTAGAACATGCGATTGCTTCCTCAAATTCTTCATCAAAGTGTTGATCCGGAATTTGTCAATCAGCTTGATTCTTATGCTCTATGTCCCTTACCTCCTGATTTGAAAGATGCAATATGCAAGCTTATAGAGAAGCATTATTTGAATAGTGGTATTTCTATAAACTTCGATGTCAATTCTATCAATACTTTGTCTAATGAAATGAGGTTGACATTTATAAAGCTTTGGAAGCATGTCTACTCTGTTAGTAGAATTTCTCAGCTCTTAGTGTTGGAAGTTATGAAGGTTTTGTCCGATTGTGCCAGAATTCTAGCATATAGTTGTGCTGATGGAGGATGGGGAGAAAAAGAAACACAAGTCATTTCCTGTTCTTTGTTGCTGTCCAATTACCATTGTGGATTTTTATCCTAGCCACAGTTGTGCTGATCCAGCCTAGTACACATGCATGCACGGCATCAGCTCATGTGATATTCCACTGATCAGATCTAGCAGGAATTGAGGATGGGGAAAGCACATTGCCAAAATGAGATCTAGCAGGAGTTGAGGATGTCAAATCTTTTTCATCAATCTGAAGTATGAAGACAATAAAAATAGTACGACCTATTCTCTGAGCTATATAGAATTAGTTATGTATTTCCAAAGCTTCTAAGTACTTATCACCATTTAATCAATTTGAATAAAGCTACATATAAAAGTATCACAAATATTTCATATTATATTTTTCATGCACAGAACAATTCATAAGAAAAATAATGCAATTTTAATCAATTAATTTGGACCATCCTAGAATTAGTTATGTATTTTCAAAGATATCAAG
Source organism: Themeda triandra (assembly GCA_018135685.1). Lineage (NCBI taxonomy): Eukaryota > Viridiplantae > Streptophyta > Magnoliopsida > Poales > Poaceae > Themeda > Themeda triandra. The sequence goes on from JAENPR010000790.1 coordinate 188,083, forward strand.
CATTTAATGTAAATAAATCAACTTAAATAAAACTATATAGAAAAGTATCACAAAAATGGCATCTCATATTTTTATCAAGTTCTATTCATCACAAGAAACACAACAAAACTTGAATCATCCAATTTGGACCATTATTTATTTAGTTATGAATTTTACAAGGTTTATCAGAATTTCTGAAAATCTATTTTTCCAGAAAAACTCAAACCCTAAAACGCTATGCGCACCCCGACTGTACCCAGAACCAAACCTAAATCACAACGTGCACCCTGTGGATCACCCCTAGACCTGGTCTCCCAGAGCGACTGCCATGCGGGACCTGCGGTCAACCCGAGCCCACGCGTCAGCCGGCCAGAGGCAGGGGCGGCGGTTTGACCGTGGCGTTCTTGCCGGCGACGAGGTCACCGGCGGCGAGGTCACCACCGTCGGACTCCACTTCCGGAGGGCGCAGGGGCGCGCGGGGTCGTCCAAATCGCGTGACGACGACGATCGGGCGCGTGGACCCGGCGCTGGCGTGCCCGTGAGCGCGCGTGCCAAAATTGGAAAAACTTTAAATATGAAAGTTGCTCCATTTGAAGAGTAGAACATTTCATACATAAAAAGTTTTTGCTGAATCAGCCTAGATTTGAAAATGTGAATTTGGGCCAAATTTGAATTATAAAAAATATTAATTTCCAATATTCCTCCCACTTTGTTTTTGCTCTTTTTGAAGGCCTTAAAAGCATTTTCATAATTTGGTGAAAATAGGAAGTTTGTTCCTTATATTTTTCTCTACAAACTTTGTTAAGGGTCCAAATTGAGTTAAGCACCGTAGCTACCCTTTGTAGTTTAGGTCGAGATCTCGCTTAGGGTTAATTAAATCTAGATTTGCAATAAATCATTTCTAACCACATGACCTATCAAGCATTGACTCTAACCTTGCCCCCAAACATGTTTAGAGATGTTCAGGAACTAACCACAACAGTTGCATAAAAGCAATCATTAATTATCATCTAGGGCAATTAATCAATTAAATCAAAAAGGCAAACAAACATCCAAGCAAATCATGTCACGCATGGGATTTGATGCAAATGATATGATGATGCCCATGATATGCAGTGCAAAGTCATGGTTAACACCAGGGGTGTTACAGCCTACGCCCCTTAAAGAAATCTCGTCCCGAGATTTGAAGCAAGAAGTGGGGAAAGGGGAGAAACATGATTTTTATTTCACAGATCTGGAATTACATCGAGGGTTACACGACTTCGATTACCAAGCCATTTAGGATTTGGAGAGAACATGGCTATGAGCAATGCACCATTACCATTGACTTAATCCAGATATCGGTTGAGGTGGGGATAGTGGAGGAGCAACAAGAAAATGACGATCCAAAACATTGAGAATGTCCACAAGATCCAGAAAACCTCGAGTGTGAACTCGACCATTGTGAATCCCACCACCAAAATCAACCCAAAGCAGATTAGAACTTCTTCCATGAAATACATATCTTTCCTTCCCTTTAAGTTGGCAACTCTAGATCCACGAGCAACCACCGGATCTTACAACTCTGCTCCTGACTGCTCTCTCTTTCCAACTGGATTGCTTCTCAAGTTTCTCTACCCTGAGCAATGCTTCAGATTTGGGGGAAGGGAGAAGGAGAGATGCATAGAACGGCATCTACAGTGGAGTGGGCAGAGGTGGTGATGCCGTACACCAGATGTGAAGGCAGGTGGAAGAGGGTCTACGATGAGTTACTGAGCAAGCAGAAGGCAGGCTATGGCATGCTTCCGATGCTCGAGCTCGGGTGGGGAGAAGAAAAAGAGAGGGGATAGATTCGCTCGGCGAGGAGGCGTGCGAGCGATCAGGCCCGAAGCCGAGAAGAAAAAGAAGGGGGGCCCGATACGGGGACGAGGACGAGGCGCGAGGGCCGACAGGGCTGCAGGAAAAAGGAGGGGCACACTGTGCAGGTGCGGCAAGTGCAGCACCACGGTCACGCAGGAATAGTGCACAGGTGGGTCCCCCAGGGATGCAGCAGTCATCATCTGGGTTGACTTTGGTGCAACCCTTGGGCTTCAGTAGGGCTGTAAAAATGCTGAGTAGGCAAGGCGGTCGGCTTTCCAATCTTGGTTTGTTGATTGACCACTGCTGCTTAATCGTCTTTATAATTACTTTTTTCCTCAACAGTCCATTCGAAGATACTTTACAACTTAAACCCATACTTCCAAGGTGATGTCAAATCTTTTTCATCAATCTGAAGTATGAAGACAATGAAAATAGTACGACATATTCTCACATTAAATCAGATCTAGCAGGAGTTGAGGATGGGGAAAGCACATTGCCAAAATGAGTTGTGTGGCCAGTGTACCTGGTGGTAACAGCGGCCTACTGTGTAGCCTCATGAAGTTTGAGGGGAGAACAAACAAAAGGGTGGTGGTGCTGTGTTGAATTTCAAAGGTAGTTTATTTGGCCATCATTTCTCATGAGTTGCATCCTCTCTGATCCCTCTGATATGTTTAGATTGTTTTAGTTGACATGAACATTGATGCTCATCTAGGCGTAGTTGAAGTTGATTCATTACTGTCGGTCATGATTCAGACATGAATAAAATTCAGTTAACCTAAAGTTTTTGCAAGATGCTATAATTTAAACCGCTCTTTAGTTGAATGAGCCAATCGAGTCTTTTTTTGGTTGTTTCTTCATGCATTTCTCTGCAGAAAGAGCAGGAGGAGGCTTTGAAGCAGCTCTAGCATGCATCCTGTTTTAGAAGTTGGTATTCCTTTCTATATGCTTTTGTAATTTTAATGCTCACTTACTGACTAATTTTAGGCTCTGAATCAGTCATTACATACCCAAAAATAGATTTGAAAAGATTATTCTAATTTTAATATTAACTGTTATGACTGAGTTCCACAATCGGCATGCATGTGAACATTGTTTATATCTCTTTGTTTCCTATTTGGCTTGGACAGACATGTCATGTTTCCAAGGATTTGTTCTTTCTACCAGGAAGCTGCATCTTTTTGCTGCTAACATGTCATGTTTCCTAGAGTTGGGAGCATCTCCGACATCATCAGATGTGCTAAAGCCATCTATCTGATCAAGTCACAGATGTGGTTAACTTATTCAGGTATTCTATTTTCACATGACATTATTCAGGGTTGGTTTTTGTCTTCTTAAATTACCTTTACTTTGTATGCTGGAGGATATATGAAATGGTTTTTGGATCTTATAATTCTATGACCAGAGCTGTAGAGAAAGGTTTGAATAAAACTATCAAGTGCTTTGTTGTAAGCCGTTGCATAAAAAGTGCTTGTTTTGTTATTTGCTGAAATGCAATAAGTATCATTTTTTTTAATGTTTGTTTGTTTGGTTCCTGAAATGCAATAAGTATCTTTTTTGCCCTTTGGAATTCATAGATTTTTTTTTTGAGATTTGAGAAATTTTGTTTTGAAATTAGGTTCCTTTGATTTTTTTTTTGATTTTTTGAAATTTTGTTTTGAAATTTGGTTCCTTTGTCTTTTTGAATGTTTTTAAAATTTTGAAAATTTGAAATTTGGTTCCTCGAAGTTTTGAATTTTTTTTTTTTTTTTAAATTTTGAAATTTGGTTCCTTTGAAGTTTTGAATTGTTGTTTTTTAATTTTGAAATTTGGTTCTTTTGAAGTTTTGAAATTTTGAAGTTTTGAATTTTTTGAAATTTTGTTTTGAAATTTGGGTCCTTTGAAATTTTGATTTTTATTTTGAATTTTTGAAATTTTAAAATTTTAAAATTTTGAAGTTTTGAAATTTTGTTTTGGATTTTTTTTATTTACAGTAGTATTATACTACTATAATACTACTCTTACTTTAACATTTTTTGTGTAAATGTTAAATTAGTTTGTAGTAATTAGTACAGATTATTTGTAAGTTTCTTTGCCTTTTTAGGATTCGTGTGAGAGGCCACGATATTTTACTCGAATTTTGGATGCTATGCTATTTGTGTATTTTTGCCCCTCCAATAATTACTCGTGTGAGGAAGGCCTTTTTATTGCACGAATTTTTCTATTTCCTAGATTTGGGTGATTTGACAATGCAAATTGCTTGAGTAATAGAAGGGGTCAAAACACTCAAGTTATATATATAGGCAGCCTCAAAGTTTACCTTTTCTTGTAGGACAGGGCAGATATTTCTTCCGGTCGTCGCGCGGCTGGCTCGTCGCTATCATTGACGACGACCGACGCACCGAGCTTGTCCGCCAGTATGCCATGGACGCCGACTCCTTGCTCCACATCTGCAGTACCACCCATGGATTTGGACCGTTCTTGCAACGGTCTTGCACCGTCTTCGTCATCGTCGCTCGTCGCCGACGTCTCTCCTAGAGATATTAGCTCAACGGGAATAACATCTCCATGCTCTCCATTAGCGACTGCCGGTATCATGGCATGCAGAGGTGAGTTGGTCTGCTGGCTTCGTACGAGGGCAGGCAAGCATGGCACCATGGGGGAAGAAGGGGTTGGAGTGTTTGAAATTTTGACGGGGGCAGAAAGGATTGCGCCTTTTTGTCCACCTCTTTTCGTTTTCGTTCCGGACTCGGGCGATGCTATCATTTATGAGCATATTGTCTGAACATGCTGTCGGCCAACTACCACCTGTATAACAGGTTGCTCCCACTGCTACACAGAAGATAACCGCAGCGGGCTATTTTCATTTTGCACAGCGGGCATTCACGCCCGTCACCACCACAACGCCACGGTAAATAGCGACCAAACCGCAGCGGGCGCATTTGCCCGCTGCGGTTAATGTATTTACCGCGATGGGCAAGTTAGGATGCCCGCCGCGGTTAATCATTACAAAATTACCAAAAAAAAAAAAACCAGAGCCCGTCGGCGAGCCCATTCCCGACCCCACCGACGAGCCCATTCCCAACCCATATCGGCGCCGTCGCACCTCGCCGGAGAGAGGAGCGCCGCCGGGTCCCCCGCCTGGATCCACTCGGTGGAGAAGAGGAAGCAGACGCTCGCAGTGGATCTGGCCACGCCACCGCCAAATCCACCGTCGGGGCCTCTGCCCGGGCCGCCGCCGCCGCTTGGTTCCGCCTGGTGAAGGGGAAGGTGAGGCCATGGTTGGTGAGGCCGCCCCCCACCATATCCGCCGGCCGCCGTCGTCGGGGAGGCCGCCTCCCACCGGATGCGCCGGCCGCCGTCGTCGGAGAGGGATGGGGAGGACGCCATCCACCAGATCCGCCGGCCGCCGTCGTCGGGGAGGGATGGGGAGGCCGCCATCCACCGGATCCGCCGGCCGCCGTCGTCTGGAAGGGATGGGGAGGCCGCCTCCCACCGGATCCGCCGGCCGCCGTCGTCTGGAAGGGATGGGGAGGCCGCCTCCCACCGGATCCGCTGGCCACCGTCGTCGGGGAGGGATGGGGAGGCCGCCTGGATATGCCTTGGACGCACCGGCGCTCGCCAGCTCGCCATGCCCGCACTGGAAGGTGGTGTCCGCCTCCATGGCTGTCTAGGGAGAGGGGAGCAGGATGAGGGAGAGGAGGCCGGAGCAGTGGAGAGAGAGAGGCAGGATGAGCCATGCTCTCCCGGCGAGAAGTGTCAAGCGAGGAGCGCCTGGGAGAGGAGCGCAGGAGAGCTGCGGCTGGGAGAGGGAATGAGTTGCTGCTGGAAAACCCTAAGACTTCATTATATATGTTGATGAAGTGGTGGGCTGCCATGGGATTTTGGGTTGGGCCTGATTTACGTTGACGGGCTTTTAAGGTTGCCCGCTGCGGTAAATCGATTTACCGCAACGGGCACGTTAGGACGTTCGCCACGGAAAATAGGTATTTCCCGTGGCGGGCGTCTTAAGACGCCCACTACGGTAAATTGATTTACCGTGACAGGCAAAAGTGCCCGTCACGGTAAATAAAAAAAATGCCCGTCACGGAGGGCATCTGGGCTGTGTTGCGGAAAATCAAAATTGTAGTAGTGTCCCCTCATTACCAAAACAATCGTCGCTAATCAATGCCACCGAGTCTATCGCGCGCGAGACCGTTACTCAAGCTGGACCGTTGGATAGCGGGGGGATACCTCCGCCCGAGGACACCACGATCGCGTTGGCTCATGTGCATGTCAGCAACTACATCCAGTTCCAGTATGCGCTTAATCTGGTTCACTTTGTTGAATCTATGAGTTCCAATGTCTCATGCTCACCCACTTGTTTGTGAAAATGCTTATAGAAAGTGCCACTCTAGATCATCTCCAATATCTCCAATGGTTAGGATAAGGAGTATGTGCCCATCACCATGGTGGTTGAGCCGGTTTGGATATTACCTTTTTCATATCATCAATCTTCCTCTTGTCTAGACAAACACTAGGTTTGTGAGCTTGTCTGAACAATACTGGCATGCTTAGATAGTCTGCACTGTAATGTACTACACGATTGAAATTCTTTTGGTGGTCATGGAATATCCAAATATGAATCGAAGTTGTAGTGTCCTGATGTTTTTCTAATAGATTTCTTAGATATCTGGTACTATCAATGCCAATGGAGCAGGCATGCTTGGACTTGGACAGTGCGCTCTGCTTTGGATTAGTGAGAATGTGAGATTTCTTTTGCAATCCTAGTCTGTTGTATGGTAACAATCAATTTATTGAATGTTTCTTTCAGTGCCACATGAGTGTCAGTGTATCAATTTATTGATAAACACTTGATTCATAGTACGAATGATACAGGCATGCTTAGGAGATGAGGATTCATGCTTGATTTTTCTGGAAGTGATGCCTTTACTGATATTTGACGTTGCAAACAGAAATTCTTAAATGAGTTGTCCTGGAGGTCGTGAAAAGGAAGAGTTATCGCCAGTAGCAGATATACTGGCCCAGGATATTCATTAGCTTCCCACAAGGTAAAGCGATATACCAATATATTATAGATTTTTTGCCATATAGAATGTATAGCTTTTGACAAGTCTGTCTAACTTTCATGTGTGTGAGCTTACGAGATCCACAAGCTTTATGGATTATCTTGTGATAACCAGATCCCCTGTGTATTTGATAATTTTTTATGCTTTTGAGAAGTAGCTTGGCCTCATATTGAACTATTTGGGACTTCTACAATGCAGTGACAGTGGGTGGACAAATAGCTGAGGTGCATAATCCTCTTATAGTAGCTAAGCCATTGCTTCTATAGTGGTCATGCTCTTGTCTTTTGTTTTCAATGATAGGATTCAAGGACAGTTTTATGTCTTAGATGTCTGCACGCTGGTCTTCAACAATGATGCATGTTTCATTTCTTGGTTCCTTGTGCGATTATCTTATGAGTTCTGGAAATGCAGTTTATGTAAGCATAATTAGCCATAGAGGTTGAGTGGCTAATTCTTCTATTCATATTTACATTATGAACTCGGTTTGCTAAGAAGGAAGTTAAAGTTTACTTCACACATATGAGATTATTTTGTTTAACATAGTAATATATAATATTAATAAAGTCTTTCCATGACCTAATTCCTAAAGAAAATGTCTTGCTCTGAGCTAGAATTTCTGTTACAGAACCCTGACACCATATACTCAACTATCGCCTTTGCTCTAATTAAAATATTAAGTACTCTGATGGAAGTTTCATAACTCATTACAGTGAATCTAATTCTATATCCATAATTCAAGGTGTGTTGCTAAAGAGACAACTTTAGCATAAGAATGAATCGTTTTAATTTGATTCAAGGTGTGTTGAGTAAGCTGTCTACCACTACATGATGCAATAGCCGAACTTGCTAGGACTTTAAATTTCCAAAAATCCAGAATTCTGATAGATAGTTGTTAAAAGTTGTCATTTTGAAGCTCAGTAGCCTCTCCATGGATCAATGGTACCGAAAAGCATCAACTATGAATCACTGTAGCTTTAGCCTATTTCCCTCTCTTGACTCACTGTAGCAGCAGCGGCTGCCGAACAGTTGGAGAGATTTTCTGAACTTGTTATGCTAGGAATTCTAGAATAGGTGCGAGTGATGCACAAGATTTTATCTTATGTTCAAATGTTCAGACAGACTATACATACTGTTTGATTCAAGCAGAGATATGTGTTTGATGAACTTATAGATTGGTTATGCAATCCTGCATGCAGTAGATTGGTTCACTGTGGTAGCATTTCCCTTGTAAAATCGTTCGCACTGGTTGCCTGGAACGAACATTGCTGAACTCTGTTGTTTAACCACACTACCATTGTTGCAGGACTGGAGCGCTACTGTTACCTTTCACAAAATGCAGTGAAGCAGAAAAGGATGTGATGGATCGTCATCCACCTGATACCCTAGCACTAGTTGAGCTCTTGCCTTAGCGGCTTAGCTTATGGTGTCCTGTTGATTTGCATTGTCTGAACATTCGCACTTCCTCAGTCGTACTTGTTCAGTTTGAGGTTTCTCGGTCGTCTTGTCTCCTGCGTGAATTCTTTCAGACTTTGCTGTTGGAACTGAAGAATAAAATTCCATGACCCTCCTGGTTCTTTTGTGGGTCTGGTTGGAACAGATCCTGCTTGAAATGTTTGCGCTGCTATGATGGTCAACTGCCAATAATTTGGATTGTGCTGATTTACCTGGGTTTTGGAGGCATTTTTAATAATGCCTTCATCAATGTTTCAAGGCTTGTACAAAATGCCTTTAAAAAGTATTGTAGGCAGCTAGAAAATGCCTTAATATTGAATGTTCAAAATGCCTCAAAAGACCTTTTAAGTCTAGTTTATAGCAGGCATTTTCATGTATGCCTAAAAAGGTCTTTGAAGGCATTTTTGCCACTTTTAAAGGCATTTTTAAATGCCTTGTATAAACAGCCATGCTGTCAAGGTCGTTTCTTGGTCAACAAGTACAAATAACATGGCATGTGCTGTGCTGATGTGTCCATCCATGGGAAAACATTAGGTGCGAATGGTCCATCCGTAGATTTGCGACATATATCTACTAATCTACGTGCATGCATCCAATGCATAAGAGAAAATGCATTTTTTTCTAAGGATTCCTCTTAAATATAAGCACGTTTCATTTGTTAGATGGACACATGTCGCAAAATCATGGTGGGCGTCCATGGTTGCTCCATGAGGACCGTACCCATCCAAATTTTTACAATCCATGGCCATGCATGGCCGTCTTCAGTTCCAGAGGAGTACAAGTTTGGGTTCGGCACTCCGAGCTCCCAACACTCCTCTCCACTCCACCAAAGGTCGACAGCTTTACCAGCTTCATGTCAACGGCAATGGTAATGGGCTCCTCCTACGAGCTAGGCAAGTGCGCTTACTCTGCTCGTCCTGTTCCTGTCCTCTACATCTCCTACCGCCTCACGCGAGTCCTGACGACGACCAAGAAGAAGAAGAAGAAGAAGCCCACTACCCACGGCCTCACCGCGCACCCACTCCTGAGCCACCTCCCGGTGTTCCTCAAGAACCGCCATTGCTTCCTCGATTGGTTCACGGAGCTCATTGTTGAAAGTGGGCTTTACTAGTTTGTCATTTCGCAACGGGGCTTGGCTGGATTGCTGTTATGAGACAAGTGCAACAGAACAACGGGAGGAGAAACGCCTAGAGCAAGCACTTCTTCTCCGAGCTTTTGTAACCACTAGACTTGAAGTCCTTTCACGTATTCATATTCATTCATATATATGAATTGTCAACATGTCCTTGTTTGGAACGCTTGCTACAAGCCTACAACTACAAGCATGCATCTCGCACTGCTGGCAGCCTTGCGCCACCACGGGCAAACCAGTTAGATTGGTACTCCTAAATTGCAGGGGTTCTGACTCTTTTGCCGTAATGATAGATGTAATGTAATGTAATCTTGTTGCATGTAAAGGGTTCTTTCTATCAGCTGGTGGGTACGGTAAGACTAGGCTTACGAAACATTTTACCGTGTTTATTTACGTTTTATAATATATATATATATATATGTCGTAGGGTAGTTGGTTTTACTCAGTATGCTCGTTAGAAACCAACTTATTTACACATACATATCAATCCACTGTTCCACGATCCTACTGAATATATATTATCATGGATCAATTGCACAAGGAAAATAATAAATACATATGCGTATACATTGCTGTAGACACGCATATCTACACGTGGATGTGCACGTTAATATCAACAAACACACTAAGCTACGTATATTAGCTTCATATATAATACTATATATTATATTATAACTATTACACAAACAAACAAACCTAATTTTATTACCAAAATATGTACATAGGAGTGAAATGCACCTACGCGTGTATAAGCGCCCGCGGAGCTTATCTCAAAAGTCTTGCATGTCGTACTTAAAAGTTTTAAAATTTTTTGAAATTTTACACACCAATAGTACCAAACTAGATGAGCATTGTTCCAAAATTTGAGATTCAAACAACTTTTGTAAAAATTCATATGAAAAAACAAATTTCACCCCATTTTGAATTTTGTCCTGTAGTGGCTGAAATTTGTTTTTTTCATATGAAATTTTATAAAAGTTGTTTGAATTTCAAATTTTGGGACAATAAATGCACATCTAGTTTGGTACTGTTGATGTTTAAAGTTTCAAAATTTTTGAAAACTTCTAAGTACGACATGCAAGACTATTAAGATAAGCTCATGGCGCTTATACACGCGTAATTTTCGTTCGCGTACATAGGAGTAAAGGTCGATGCCCAGATTAAAAATTAAAAAAAAAATCTAGTACCAGCCTATAGAAGAATATATTTTTTCTCTTTTCTCTCTTTTTTGTTTTTCTCTTTTCTCTTTTTTTGTGTTTTTCTCTATTTTTCTCCCTTTTTTTTGTTTTCTTTTTTGCTTGTGTAATCTCTGCTAAATTAAAAAATCTATCTAAAAACTAAATTCACTGTAGTCCGTCGATGATTCCCTCAAAGCCAGCAGCAGCGTCCTGCGACAGCACGTGCAGCCTCAAGATGGTATGGATGCGGTTGGCGGTGACGCTCTTGGTGCCGGCGAGCCACGGCTGCATGTCCGCGGCGGGCATCGCCGCGCCGAGGTTGGCCGCGACGCTTCTGAGGCCGACGCCGCGCAGGTCCGCGCGGCCGCAGTTCTCCGCCATGAACATGGCGTCGAACACCCGGCCGCCGAGGAGCTCCTTCACGCGCGCCATGAACTCCTGCCTCGTCTCCGGCAGTGGCTGCCCGCCGCCGAGCATCTTGACGAGGTACGCCATGTCGTAGGCGCCGCCGAACGCCACCCACGTCAGCTCGACGTTCCGGCGTGGCCGCGGCACCGCCAGGATCTCGGCGAGTTTCGCCCCGAACGTTGCCGACCTGACGCCGCGCGCGCGCGCCGCGTCGAAGTCGACGCCCTAGGAGCGTAGGAACGCCACGGACTGCGCGGCGTGGCGGTCGCGGCCGACGTCGAAGTCCGAGAAGTCCACCTCCCAGGCGCGCTCGGCATAGCCTGTTAGGACTAATCTTGTCATATATAGTTGTCCAGCAAGTTTTCTTGGCTTGCAAGCAGTCAAAGTGAAGTCATATTGTCGTATGAGTAGTGGTAGACAATTTGGACTCCGTTATTAGGCTTGTTTGGCGGCGGGTAGTAATAGCAAAATGTGTTTTTGCTACGTACAGGTAATGTAACAGCTGCTAGAGAGCAGAAACCGACTTGGTGCTGCATATTCAATATGAATGTTAAGCTTGTGCTTCAAAGAAAGAAACTCAGTTTGAGCTTCATTGCCTACTCTTCTTCTATCTCCAGCTGAAGGGTGTAGAAAGAGCTCCATTCCCTCCTCCCCTCTCATCATATTTCCTCCCGTTTTAGTTTGTTTTGGGGCCAACAAGTGGTATCGGAGCCTAGGTTAGGTAGAGGTGTTCGAGTGCTAGGGAGATGGATGATGGTGAGAAGGTTGATGGCGGTAGCTCGCCGCGTACGGTCGTGGTGGAGCGCGTCTCCACCGTCACGGGGGAGGTCCCGAAGCTGACAAAGACGAACTACCATGAGTGGGCACTCGAGATGCAGGTTAACATGGAAGGCACGGAGCTTTGGGATGCTGTGGAGGCAGGCAACGCCGAGCGCTGCAAGGATCGAAGGGCGTTGGCCTTCATTCTCCGCGGGGTGCCACCGGAGATGAAGTCCGGGCTCGCCGCGAAGAAGAAGATCCAAGGACGCTTGGGCAGCGATCAAGTCGCTGAGGATGGGCGATGCGCGTGTACAGGAGGCCAAGGCGCAACACCTCCTCAAGCAGTTCGAGAATGCGTCATTCAAGGACGGCGAGGCGATCGACGACTTCGCCATGCGTCTCAGCTCTCTCGCCGCGGAGCTTCGCGAGCTGGGAGAGAAGTTGGAGGAGCAACGCGTCGTGAAGAAGATGCTTCGCGTGGTACCGGCGAGGTACAATCAGATCGCGTGCTCCATCGAGATGTTCGCGGACTTGAAGACGATGTCAATGGAGGAGCTCATCGGCCGGCTGCGTGTGGCGGAGGAGCGCTGCGGCAGCAGCGAGGTTGCTGCGGACAGCGTCGGGCAGCTGCTGCTCACTGAGGAGCAGTGGGAGGCTCGCCGGCGTGAACGTCGTGGCAAGGAGCGCGCGCACAGCCGTAGTGCGCGCCGTGGTAACGGCGAGAAGAGCGGAGGCCATAGCAGGGGCCAGGAAGGCCACAACGATGACGATGACGAGAGCAGCAGCTCCTACTCCGAGAACGGCGAGCGCAAGTCGAAGGGCAAGAAAGGCAAGTGCTACAACTGCGGTCAGCGTGGGCATTTCTCTTATGAATGTCCCAAGAAGAAGCAGGAAGAGGCGTTGCTTGCAAGGGACGATGACGAGGAGTGGCATGCGTTGCCAGCCCTTCTATGATGAAGCATTGAGTGCGCAAGTTTGGGGGTGCATCTGGGTCATGTACATGTGTGTCATGTACAGAGTATGCACATACCCAAAACGAGATGTGTTCTCGTGGAGGATTGAGTCAGTCATTTGCATGTAGATTAGGCTAGTTAGCAACTAGAATGTGTGTGTGTGTTGCACATGATACTGGAGTGCGTTTTCAGCAGGTTGTTAGCTAGTTTTCTAGGAGTTGCATGTGTTGAAGTATATGGCAGAGTAGTGTTAGCTGCTGCATGTTAGCTGGGCACGTCTGGAGGCATGGCTTGGTAAGGTCAGAGGACCGTTTCATGCGGCGTACGTGCAACATATGAGTTTGTGGCTCGGAAGTTGTGGATACGTGCGAGCGTGTGAAGACCCGGGCAGTAGTTGCTCCCGTCTGCATGCAAGCGATCTCCGTCAGAGTCAATATGACAAGATTAGGGGGTGATTGTTAGGACTAATCTTGTCATATATAGTTGTCCAGCAAGTTTTCTTGGCTTGCAAGCAGTCAAAGTGAAGTCATATTGTCTTATGATTAGTGGTAGACAATTTGGACTCTGTTATTAGCTGTTTGGCAGCAGGTAGTAATAGCAAAATGTGTTTTTCTTGTACATGCCAGTGTAACAGCTGCTAGAGAGCAGGAACCGACTTGGTGCTGCTATAAATATGTAAGCATATTCAATATGAATGTTAAGCTTGTGCTTCAAAGAAAGAAACTCAGTTTGAGCTTCATTGCCTACTCTTCTTCTATCTCCAGCTGAAGGGTGTAGAGAGAGCTCCATTCCCTCCTCCCCTCTCATCATATTTCCTCCCGTTTTAGTTTGTTTTGGGGCCAACATAGCCGCCGCCGCCGCCGACGTGGTGGTAGCCGTAGCCGTAGCGGTAGTCGGGGACGGAGGGTAGGTTGCCGTGTGCGTCGCAGAGCGTGATGCCGAGCTGCACGATGGGGAGCTCGTCCACGTTCGCCTTCACCAGCGCGTACTGCTCGTCGGGGCTCAGGTCGCTGTCGTGGCGCCCCGCGGGTGGGAGGTGCACGGTGCCGGGGTACTCGGTGTCGACGACGACGTAGGGGTATCTCGGAAGCATGGAGCTGATCCGGTCAAGCTCTGTGGCGAAGTTGGCCGCTGTCACCGACTGCAGCTGCACCGTGTGGGCGGCAAGGGGCATCGGGTGGCCAAAGTATGGCGGGTACGGGACGGCGGCATACGGCAGTGCAGCGCCCATGGCGGGCGGGTACAGAAGCATAGGCGTCGTAGGCGGCGCCGGCGGCGGCTGGTATAGAAACATGGGCGGCGCGGGGTTGCGCCACGGCCGCCGTGCAGGTCCCTGTGCGCGCGGGAACATGGCTGGAGCTAATGCGCGGCACCGACTTTGGTTGGCGGTGGAAGAGTTTGATTATGAATCAATCACCAAGACTTTTGGGGTACGTTCATGTTCAAGGAGTGTATATTTATAGGAGGGATAGTACAGGTCAGTTCGTGCTTCGTGTCCGACTGGGTGTAGGATAGGACTGGAGTCCTATACTGATACGGTGCTCAATACCCGACTGCCGGAGTCGGACTCACCGAGTTGTGTTCGGGATAGAACTCGGACTCACCGAGTTGTGTTCGGGGTCCAATGGGAATATCGTCATACGCCAATAATGAATATTGCTGGTAGGGAAAAAGGAAAACACAATTATATATACGCACAAAGATCGATTAGATCAGGTGCGAAGTTAGCCCGAATTATCGGCATTTCACCAGGTTCTCTCCAATCGACAAGTCCTATCACCAGTACATTAAACACATATATGCTCTACTTTCTCCAATCGTATATTAATCAGTACATCAATTAAAAACTAACTTCTATGCCAGCATCCGACACCACCCGTAACTACATCCAGAAATTCAAGGTCTCACTGACCTGACCAACAAGGCCAACAAAATGCTCCAAATGTAACCACATGCGGAGTATGCAATCACAACCAACGCTTCTCTGATGGAGAAGCCATGAATGAAAAGGAGTATGTGGATAAACTAATTTGGTAATAACTCCCTCCTAAATACATTATCCGGACACACGTGAGTTACAAGTACAACGATGGCAAGCTTCCTATTAAAACCCCTGCGCTACCATACTGTCATTACATCATCAGTGCTACTTAAACACCATTCTTATCAAACTACAACTTACATTACATAACCCATGTACAAAGCAGCATGACACCTTCCAAAAACAGCAAGAAAAAAACAAGATGCCGGTTACTGAGTTTCCCTTAAATTATCCCCACCAGAAAGCAACCAGCGAAGATACTCCTCTCCATCAGCCAACGCTGAATCCTCACCGAGGATGGTCACCCTCTTGCGTGTTGACGGTGGCGTTTCCACCGTCAACGCTTTCCTCTTTCGTCCACCTCTTGGCCGGGCACGCAACTGCTCATCTATCTCCTCAAAGTCTCCCTGCATGAAGCAGCTTGTTATCCACAGGCTCACATGGTATGATCACAAAACAAATGCGAACATTAATCGAAGATAGAAACCAGGATTTAATTTAATATAATAATAGGCCAAAAACACAAACTAGTGAACTACAAACACAAACTTGGTATTAATATAGGTCAGGTAGCAGAACTCACTTCAATGTATACATGAGCACGGATTTCTCATGGTTGTCCCTGACGTGCTTGTAGGTGAATGCCTTGCCACACCCAGCGATTTGGCACTTGAAAGGTTTCAGCTGGTCATGGCACGCCTTGACATGCTTGGTCAAATTTGATTTCTGCAATAGAAAACAGGAATGTGGTTGGTTTACGAACTCGGTGGAAAATATCATTAGGCGCATTTGGGAAAACTATTTCAGTCTTGCTCACATTGGAAAAGGAGTGTTCACAACCCTGAAAAGTGCATTTCATCCTTTCACCAGAGGGCACCTTGTCATGGGATTGCAGATGCCGCTTGATGTTTTTCTTCAGGTGCTTTTCTCCACATATCTCACACTGAACATGCTGATGGCAAGATTGGTTATGAGCCCTAAGATATTCAACATTTGTAAACATCTTCATGCAGCCTGGTTCACCACACAACAACTCCACATAGTCCAATTTAACTGCAAGAAAAAAACCTCAAATTTTGAGATCCCATAAACTAGACAAGGGAAAACACGTTACATGGACATGGTGCAAATAACAATAAATAAGCTGCATTTATTAATAATTTCCTAATTATCTGGTAGCGCTGACCTACCATGGGATTCCTCATGTTTCTTCAGCTTTGATGAATACTTGAAAACCTTGTTGCAGCCCTCCTCCTTGCAAATAAACTCCTGGTTGCTCTTACTAGCATTTTCATCTTCATGGATTTCCTTAACATGCCGTTGCATATTTGCCTTCACACTGAACCTCCTATCTCAACCATCCACAGTGCAACTAAACAATTTGCCCTCATGCTTAAGCATGTGTCGGTTCAAGTGATCAATCCTTTTATAGCTGAAGGGGCAGTCTTCAAGTGGGCAAATAAAGAGTTTCTACAGTCAAAGAATGTGTTAAGACCAAAATATTTATAATGCCCTTTGTTTAACATTGTGCTAGATGCTTCAAATAATTAACCAAACGATTATCAGAACTCAAGAATTATAAACACTACTGGAACATGTTCAGAAGGACCTACCAAGGAGACATCATTTTTATGTAATGTAATAATTAATCAAATGTGTCATCTTGTTAAAATTGAGTTTGAGGAGAATGTTATGACACTACAACAAAGAAACTAAATGTCAAAGATTTACTACAAATATAACAAGTTCAGCGCTTCCATTCAGTACATCTGTTCTTGCAGAATGACAGGATACAGGACTATTGTCACCATAGCGAGCTGAGAACCAATGAAGAATGGCCAAAGCTTTCTGAGACGACATTTTGATATTGGATCCTAAAGCATCTTCTGAAAGCTCCCATAAGGAAGCCCAGGATGACATGGCAGAAAGGACGGAGGATATTTCCACCCTTATCTCCACCATATATAATCCTTACAGCATTATAACAAGTTCCGCACTTCACTTCATCATACTTTTTTCCTCGCAAAATGACATGGTTTAGGACTATTGTCACCATAGCGAGCTGAGAGCCAATGAAGAATGGCCCTAGCTTTCTGAGACGACAATTTGATATTGGATCCTCAAGCTCCCATAAGGAAGCCCGTGGAGACATGGCAGAATGAAGGGAGGAAGAAGTTTTCAGCCTTATCTCCAGGATCCATGCACATCTAATCCTCACAGCACTAAAGAAAACTAGAGGTAAAGGAGCTTATAAAGTGATGCCCAAGCTTTCTGAAACATTTTGAAGTTTGATCACCAGATTGACACAACTAAAGGCCCGAAATTCAGAAGCCCAAAGAAATAAATAGAGAACTAAAACTCCAAAATCCACTGAATTGAACCATATGAGAAGGCACAATACAAATTAGCACTGAAAGCAATCATGTATGTCATGAAATGCAGAATTTAGAATATGAGCATCATGATAAAATAGGGAACTTTGTACAAGGAGAAACCTACTCAATGAGCGTGACTGAGACAATCTTGTTGAAGCTTCACAGGAGATCATCCCAACCTGTTACTAGTTCAGACAAGAGTATAAATGCCTCGTCGCATTTTGGAGTTCTTTAAATGGGATCCAATGCTTCACGCTGTTAACTATCTATGCCCTGCAAAACAACTGTATTTAGCAAACATATAGGGAAAAAATCAATATTACAGCCAGCCTCATAAGTCATGAATGCAAATCATATGTTAAAATCATGTCTGTATACTTTTCAACAGACCAGTGCCAATAAAATAAAAATAGCCAGCTCATGCTAAATTCGAGATGATGAATACCAACCTCATTTGAGTGACTTTGCATGTGCTGCTTCAGATGAGCTGGTTTCTGGAAACAAGAGCCACACTCTTGGCTCCTATGTTTGTGTTCCTCCTCGTGAACAATCTTTTGCCCATTTGAGTTGTATATTTCTGATTTATCCAGTTCATCCTGCAGATAAAATTTGAGGAAACATTAGAGATGCTATATATTGCTCCAAAACAGCAATAATACAAAGGAAGACATCAAAAGGTAAATGGTGTGTCATGATAAAGATGATTCAAAAAAGGTAAATGGTGTGTCATGATAAAGATGATTCAAAGTTATGTAATCAAACAAGATATATATTGACTAATGCAACTATATATCACAGACTGCTTATACCTTATGATGTGCAACCATGTGAGCTTGAATTAGGCATTTCTTTGACCTGACAACAGTGCAGAATTCACATCTGTAACGTCTTATATCCTTGCAACCCTTCTGTCCAACACTTGCATCCCCGTCAACATCAACTTCAGAACACATCTGGCATTGAGCAAATCACAGTTATTTATTTTTTTTTTGACATGGATAATCATGTATCATACTGTAGGCACATACATTTGCAGATTTACAAACTAGAATACAATGCCATAAAATAGATAAAAAAATATGATAAAAAATCTTGTTATTTAGAAGAAATCTCTCTGTAATCCAGCATTTGGATTGTAAAATCTTTAGTAAGTTTGTATAACTTCCTGACTGGTGAAAGTCAAACCAACCTCAGTATATATCTAATAATTTATTGCCACCAACTTACAGGAGTGAATTTCTACAGTACAATCTTGATTTAAGACACTGGGAGATAAAAGAAGACAATAAGACATAAATTATAATGAGATTATCAAATTTGATTTAGGCACTAAAAGGCTATTTTGTCGGAGGACTAATGCAAATCAATCATGCAACAAATGGGCAGTATATGATTCTATAATTTCTTCATCAACAAATATGGATGAACCATCTTGTTCCCATGAGGATGATCTGAGATGTGTCTTGAGCTGCCTAGTCATGTATTCCAACGTTTCATAAATTTCCCTTCAAGCATCATGTGTCTTGTCCTCTACCAAGAATTCATGGACAACACCATCAATCTCTATCCAACTACACCCTGGTGTTTTAAAGAGCTTAAGAGTCAACATTTGCTGCCTCATCTCTCGAGCTTCTCTCCATTTATTTGCTGATGCATACATGTTCCAAAGAAGCACATAAACCCCATCATCCCCAGGTTCTCTCTTTATAATTTCCTTTCCAGCAACCACAGCTAGTCTATAATTGCCATGAACTAGACATGCACCAAGAAGTGACCTCCATATAACAATATCAGGCTCCACATTCATATCAGTTATTAGAGCTTCTGCTTCCTCTAGTAGTCCTCCTCGTCCTAAGAGATCAATCATGCAACCATAGTGCTCAAGCAGGGGATCAATTTTGTATATTTGACGCATTCTGTCGAACAACTCTCTGCCTTCTTCTATCAAGCCAGCATGGCTGCATGCTGACAAAACAGAAACAAAGGTTACACTGTTTGGAACTACCCCAGCTCTAAGCATATTCTGAAACAGCTCAAGAGCTTTCTTCCCATCGCCCTGGACAGTACAATATGAGATCATAGTTGTCCATGTAAAAGAATCCTTTGATTGAACTTCTTGGAACACAGAAAATGCCATCTCAATGCATCCACTCTTTGCATACATATCCATCAGAGCATTGCTAACAATTACATTCGAGCTGGCATTACATTTGCTTCCACATCCATGAATGGCACGCCCTAGATCCAGAGCACCAATGTCAGCACAAGCTGAGAGTACACCTACAATCGTGACATGATGAGTAGGGCGATGGCCCTCCAGTACCATGCTACCAAAGAGCTCTATAGCCCGTACAGGCTGCCTGCCCTGTACAAGGCCAGTGATCAGCGCTGTCCAAGCAACAACGCTCCTCACAGGAACCTGGTCAAAGAACGACAACGCCGAATCCACACCAGCACACTTGATATAACCATGCAGCATGCTACCCCAGGTGACCTCATCTTTCATAGACATTCTATCAAACACCTTGACCGCAGACTCAAACCTCCCACACTGGCTATACATGTCGATTAACGCATTGCCAACGACCATCTCACGATCCAACCCAAGCCGGAAAATAAGGCCATGCACCGCCCTACCGACCACCCGATCACCAGCGCCACTAGACGCCGACAGGGCACCGACAACCGCAAAGCCATCAGGGCGGTGGCCAGCGGCAACAGCCCGAGCGAACAAGGCTATAGCTTTGCTTTGGTGGTCTAACTGGAGATGGAGGGTCATGAGGCTGGTGAAGGAGATAAGGTCGGGGCGGGGGATCTCGTCGAACAGCCTGCGGGCATCAGCTACGCGGCCGAAATCAGCGTAGCAGCGGAACAGTTTGCAGGAGACGGACTGGTGGCTTGGGTGGAGACCTTGGGTGACGGCCAGGGCGTGGATCCTCTGGAGCTCTCTTAGCTTCTTGCACTGGGCAAGGAGGTGGTGGCAAACGCTTCTATTCATGTATTGTATCTTCCCCTCGAGGCAATGAATGAAATCTGCGTCCCTTGATGCCTCGAATGTTGACACCTGGAATTAGAGCTGGAATTACTGGGAAAACAGCAACAGCTACAAAAGCGACCTAGTTGACTAGTACTATTAAAGACTATTCGCGGCTTGTTCATCAGTGTTTTACTTCCCACAATGCTCTAAATTCTAATCGCAGGAATTTCAACAACTCAAATTAAGGGCGCCCGTTCCGTTCATGGCAAAGCATTTATACACTACAAACAGCCCAGGAGGCTCGTGGTTTGGGAGGCCGGTTTCGCACATCAGGGTTCAGGAACGGAAAGGACGGGGTGGGCATACCTTGAGGGTGCTCGTCGCCGGCGAAAGGCCTGACGGAGATGTACGGGGGCCGGGGACAGAGCTCGCCGTCGCAGCTCGGGCACAGCCGCGCAAGGGCTCGCCGGCGCCGTCGCCGCCCGCTAGGGATGGGGCTCAGGGCCGTGCGGCGCGCGTCTCAGCGGCCGTGCCGCGAGCGCCGAGCGGGTAGGGTCGTGCGGCTGGAGGGAAGGGGAAGCGCGTGCGATGGCCGTGCACTGTGCGCCGCCGGGTGATTGGTGAATGAGAGCGTGCGGCTGCGGTGCGGGAGTGCTGATGTTGAGGGAGATGAGTAGCTTGGCTTTAAATACCTAGGGTTCCACCATCCGTTGGGCTGCTGTTTGGTGTGCTGAAACTGATGTTGGGCCATTAATTTCGGGTGCCGACAGGCCACCTTTCCCAGCTTTGGGTTGTACCTCGACAACTTGATTTTATAGTACCTTGAAAACACACACCTCGCTGAAGACCTGAAGTTATGGGTCTTGCTCCGTAATTGATGCTACAAACTTACACAAGATGCATGACCCTTCAAAATGGTGTCGTTGTTTAAATTCACATCCTATTTAAGTGACTCAATCAACTCATGCACACTTTTAGGGAAGTGTGATCTATGGCTTGTGGTTTGAGAGACTAATTAACATGCCTTCAAATCTTCCTTATGTTGTCATTTTAGTCGATGGAGTTAGATGGCCATGGGAGGAGGATTAAGATTAACATCATGAACAACCCATACAAGATGGCATAAGGGGAATAATGAAGCCAATATGACCCTTATACCTTGTGCTCTTAAGTTGTGAACACCGGTAAGAAACTTCCACACATATATGAACACATTTACTACTAACACCCCTCATCTTTATACAGTTTGTCTATTTCGAGCTAGACGACAAAGGGGGAGATGTGGTGGTCAAGAAAGGATTCTTTGTTTTGATGAAATAAGGGTCTGTTTGGTTCCATGGGGCTAGGGACTAGGGACTAAATAAGGACTCCCTCATCCTGTTTGGTTCATAGAGCTACAAAGCTAGAAAATGACCAAAACACCCTTCCCTTCCTCTATTTGCTCCATTGCCTCGCCCGCGCTCATCCTTCTTGTCACGCTCGCGCCGCCCCCGTGACTGGTGCTCGTCCTCGCCAGCTCCGCCACCTCGACGCACGCCACGCCCACAGACCCTGCGCTCCTCCCCATTGGCCCTAGATGGCCTCGCGTGGGACGAGAAACAGAGGGAGGAGATCGAAGCAGGCCGGGTCATCGACGAGCGCGTAGGTACATGGACGCGAGCAGCGCCGCGCCTGCCGACCCCGCCGGCCCTAGATGGCCTCGCTGGGGACGGGGAACGGCGGGAGGAGGTCAGAGCAGGTTGCGTCGTCGCGAGCGCAGAGGCGAGGCAAAGGTGGCGTGGGGCGCCACCGCGTCGGGGCTCCTGGCGACGGGGAAGACGAAGGACGCGAGGAGCACCGCGGCCTCGTTGTACGTCTGGCTGGGCCGCTTCCTTCCCATGCGCGGGCGCTTGAGCGACAGCGATGCTGCCATGGACGACAAGGAGGCCGCGGACGCGTTGGACGACGCCATGGAGTGCGCTGGGCGGGGCGGCGCCGCCGCCCCCGCCGACGTCGACGCGGCCTTGACCATCGCCAGGCTGCCTTCCTCCTCGCCTCGCTGGGGGGCAGCCTCGCCTCACCGGGGACCGTCTCCCCTCGCCGAGCGGAGGAGCTCGTCAGGGAAGTGTGCTTCCCCGCCTCGTTGGGCGCGTGACCGTGGTGAGCGCGTGGCCACGGCGGATCAAGCCGGAGGGGAGGAGGGAGGTGGCGGACCTAACCGGCGTGGGGAGGAACGGGCGCGAGTACAGGAAAACTAGGCGGCCGCAGCGGGAAGCGAGCGGGTTTTGGAGAACTGGCCAGAGGGGTATCAGGGTATGGGTCTGTCCAAGTGGACAATTAGTCCCAACTAGCACCTCTTGAGGGGCTAATGGACTAGGGACTATTAGTCTCTCTTTTAGTTCCAGTGTTTGGTAGTTTAGGGACTAAAAGGGACTAATTTGTAGGCCCTAGTCCTTAGGAACCAAACATGCCCTAATACAAGGCTACCCCTTGAGGATAAAAAAAACTCGATCATGTTCTTCGTCGCTCATGCTCATGAATATCATGCTCATCTTTGTATATTTCTATATATATTATTAAAATATGTCAAAACTGCCACTATTATTTCTATGTATAGTTGCATACATAGCCACACACAAAAAAAAAAACATCATCTAGCATACTATCATAGTACCTCGGTGCTCCGACTAGGCAAGCAATATAAGTTGATCCATCAGAAAAAAAAGGAAAGGTTAGCAATTACAAAAGGCAGCAAAACATGCATGCGGAAGTTAGTGATAGAAATTAGATCAAACTTAGAAGCAAGGAACATGCATCAGCACTAGGAATATTAGGACGGACACGCAAAGCGGCCATTACCCGGTAGTGATACTAATAAAGTTGTACTAATTAAGCTAACAGCCTTCATTTTTTTCAATGTAATATGTTTGGGCCTGTTCGGCAAGCTGGCTACAGCTGCAACAACCCAGTATAAAGCAGCTGCAACAGGAGTAGGGTTGAAAACGGACATAATTTTTCCCACCCCGTCCTGTCTGGTTTTCTACATTTGACCTGAGCTTTTCCGTATGTCGGGAAAATCCGAAAACGGGACTGGTCGCCGGACGGAAGGTCTCAGAATGTGGACGGGAATCACTACTAGATTCAGGATTTTTCCTAACGGTTAGAAAAATCCTGATGGTTTATTACAAACCGACAGGAATTCATGTTCTCCTGATGGCTTTGAAAAGTTGACAGTTGTAGGTAGGAATACTCCTAACGGTTCAATATAAACCGACAAGAATACAGAAGCCGCCAGGAATTTGAAACCGACTCCTAACGATTCAATATCCGTAATTCCTGTCGGTGATGGGTGCCCGTCAAGAGTAACATTCCTGACGGTTTACAAGCTAATAGGAGCGAGGGTGTCCCGATCTTTTGGTGGAGATGGATAGCTTCGATTTAGTGGGAGGAGACGACGTTCACGGTCCGACTACAACCATCCAAGGATGATGCGCCTTAGCAACCAATACACCGACTCCAAGGATCGCTGCGTTCTTGTGGTGCGCGACCGGCCACGAGGGCACTCGTCCTGCAAGCAATCGAAGAACAAGCAAGAACAAGTTGAACAAGCATAATTGCATATATATATATATGTATATGTATATATATATGTATATGTATATGTATATGTGTGTGTGTGTATATATATATATATATGGTAAATTTTTTCTACTCCCTAGGAGTAGTTACTCCCACCTACGTGGCACCGTATACTCTCTCCTCCCGCACACATGACGGGGTCAGGTTGATTAGCGGGTCAATTATGTGGATCCGTTAACCGGCCGGTGGCCTAAAACAGTCGGTCCTATATTTTCTCGCTCCTCCCCATTTGGATCAGAAAAAGTTTCGATGCCTCCGAGGCGGCGGCGACAGCCTTCCTTCCCAGCGGTCCTCCTTGGCGCCTCCGGGCCCTTCTCATCGGCGCAGAGGCGGCGTCAAACATTCCACTCGCTCGGCAGAATCTCTGCCGGCGGTGCGTCTCGTCCCGCGCGGACGATGCTCCCCCGTGCAGATGCACACGCATCCCTGGCCGTGACAGATCGAGCCATGGCGGCGGCGTCGCCATGGCCATGGCGATGACACCCTGCCCAGGCATGGTGGCGGATCCATGGCGGTGAGGGCCGTGAGCAAATCCCGCGCAGACGATGCTCCTCGATGTCATCGACTTCTCTCGAAGAGGCGAGGGCTGTACGTGAGCAGACCCAGTCGACGGCACCTCCAATCCTCCATCAGTCCTCGCTGTTGGTCTGGCCCTCCAGGCCTTGACACACCTACCGCAAGGGGCGGCCACGCCATCGACGCGGGGAGCGTCGCGACGCCACTGAGGAGCGCCGTTCGCGCGGGGTAGTCTGCGCCGAAGGACCCGCGAAGGCAGGCCACGGAGGCACGGCAGTCGGTGCGGCACGGAAGGGCTGCGTCTCGGCTGCAGTACGTGAGCAGGGTGCCCGCCGTCTCGGCAGAATGGAAGAGGCGCAGGTTTCTTCTTCAACGCCTCTAGTATCTGCTGATACTTTTCAGATGTCAGATTATTCAGATTTCAGATTCTAGTTATCTGCTAATACTATAATGTCAGTAGATCACCGAGTAGTACTGTGTCAGCGGCGTGGTACCAATCTGCTTTATCTATTAGCATGGCGGCGGCGGTGGCTGGACGCCGGTGTACAGTAGTATCAATTGATACGTATGTAGCATTTGTTCATACAAATACTCGAAGAATTAGTCCATACTACTAATACTTGGTGTATACAACAGTCTGGATACTGTATCAATTTTTGTCAATTTTTGTGCTAAAAAAAATTCTGGTATACTAAAATATTCACCGAGTATATGGATATACTCCCAAAGTATATGGACATACTAAAATGATCTCATGGGTATATATACATATACTTCCTAGTTTGAGTATACAAATATACTCATTTCCTTATTAAAGTATGTGCCCATACTTTATTCACACATAAGAATATACGGCTTGTAAAGTATGTATATGTACTCGATCTTAAAGAGTATATACATATACTCAATTTCAAAAAGTATGAAGAATAAAAAGTATATACATGCCGGTAAGTATGTGTAAATACTCTAGTCTAAAAAGGATGTACATATACTCCATTCTAAAAAGCATGTACGTATATATAATTAGCATGTATCCACACATACTATATTTGTCTTAGGGTATATGGACATACTATAATTTTAAAAGTATGAACGCATACTACCGTATATACATATACTTGCCAAGAATGGTGTGCATAATAAACAACATGTTTTTATGTCACGTGAAGCCGCCACCTGAAATCTAGGAGATAAAAGCTCCCGTGCATGTAAGCATGCAGTTTTGAAAAGGTGCGGGACGATCGAGCGAGGTTGTAGCGATAATGGATCTGGTGGCTGGATTCAAACCCGATAAGAAGAGGGAGTAATTACTCCCAGGAGTATAGAAAACTCACCCTATATATATATATATATATCAAAAATAACTTCCATACACGGGTGTTTTCTATCACCCTGGGGTGGTAGCTAACCACACCCAAAAACAAACATGCAACTGCTGACACCCAAACTGAGTGCACCAGACTTGCCAAGTTTGGTTGCAAACCAAAACATGTGCATGCGGTCCCGGCTACAGGAAATTTTGGAGACAACGGCTTCATCTTTGTTTCCCTTGAGCCACTGACAAGCGGGCCTATCTACCACGTGGTCTTTTTCTCACTAGGACTGGACCACTAGAACCGGACCACATTGCTAAAGATAGTTGCATGCTGTCACAATTTTGCATGAACGAACAGACCAACGTGCTTGCATGCAAGGAGTTCGAAATTGATAAATGCTGATGCTTAAAATTCCAATATCTAATTAACCATAAGTTTGTTTTATGATTTATTTTCACCATAATATTTCTTGTGATTTTATCTACAAAATAAGACCTCACTTGACCATATTTTCTTAAAGAAAAAAATAGTAACATACGAATTCTACATGCATGTCATACTCCCAAGGGAAAAAAGTTGGCTTGGCTACGGTCCAAACATCCTTGGAACTATTTTGGGAGAGAGAGAGAGAGCGGTGAGAAAAATGTGAATTTGTCTTTGGTTGGTTCCGTGAGAAGGTCTGTTGGCTGCATTGGTTTCCATCTGACAACGTGGTGTGTGGACCAGTAGAAAAAATGTAAACGAGATTAACAGTAGCCGCTCATCCATGGTGCCGACGGACATTAGCTGCCAGCCATCACTTTCCAGCTTTGACAGTATAGCAGCAGCCGCTTCCCCATACTCACGTTTCAGGCTTTCAGCAATCAAGCACTGCAAGCACGCAAAAATTTATATTTCTAAATTCTAAGCCTCCATTTTACCACGGACAAAATAATATTTTGCTACAACAGTCAATATTTAGGTCTACAATGCAAACCACCGTTTTCCTACGGTCCAAATAATTAGGTTTAGCATTTCAGTGTCTAATCAACCTACTGTAATTCAAGTGCTAATGCCCTTTTTGCATCGACCCAGCCTGTGCATATACCTGTTCGCCCTCGTTCCCCTGTCCGGTTACAGTACATGCATCCAAAAGCTTTAGGCCATATTATTTCCTAAATCATACAACTAATTTTCACTATTTTACATCACATTATTTGTTTTGATTTTACCTACAAAACAAGACTCATATTGACTATATTTTATACTTAAAAAACTGGTATATGAACTCATATTTGAAAACTTTGCTTATTTCTAATAATAATCTTTAAGCAATTAGCCAATCGGACTTGCTGTTTGTGAGAGGTTGCATTTTGAAAATCAGAGAAATTTCACTCTTAACTGACGCGCTTGATGGGGGAGAGAGGTGAGAGAAATGAGAAATACGAGATCTAGGAGTCTAGCTGCACTCCACTCCACTGCATGCTGCATGTGTTGGAGCATGGCCCACAAGGTACGGACTCACATGGTAGCTTCGTATTTACCGACCAAAAACACCAAATGCTCTATATTCACACTAGCTCGATCAAACACTAACAAACACCATGCATGTAAAACCATTCCGTACAAGTGCTAAATATGTACTAGTGCTAGTAAACCATTTCGGATTTCAAAGTGAGGAGGGCGCTGGAACCTGGGATGGTCAAGGACAAGACTTGATCAGCGAGGCCAGCTCTTATTGGAGATGGCATGTAGGAGTACGAGACAGCTTGCCGAGTTGGCTAGTCCCAATTTTTGTGCGTACTGTCCTTTTCGAGCTAACAGGTCCAATCACAAGTTATTTTGCCTAATTTTTAAAAGAAATATATAAATAGATATTGGAGGACTGAATTCCATGCTAAAATTGGAGCAGACTTGGATTTTTTTAGTTGTTTCAAATGGTTTGTGATTTTTTAAAAATGATTCGTACCCAAAAAAAATTACGTTTTACTCACTGGCCTTTGCCAATTTACTATCCCAATAAAAATCTGGACACAGTAACTAGTCCATTCTGTACCGCAAGGAAGATGAGCATTACCCAACGAGCAGCTCCTTCATCTAACACTGCCGGTTGGACCACACATGTGTGGGGCATCTGGACATCAAATCCGGTTGGGAATCAAAGCTAAGAATGAGTTGATAACTATGTAAATCCGGTTGTACCAACATTAGCATTTGGAAAAAAAAATAGCCGTACATTTATCCTATAAAAATCTGTGAATAGATGCAGTGAAATATCACCTAAAGCATTTGCATGCATGTTGTGAATGGATGAAATCGACTTGAGAGAAATGAGGAGCTTGGGAAATAGGAGGCGGCCGGGCAGCAGTGTGTCAGAGCCAATAGTTGCCATGCAAAATGTCATCGGCATTAGGGAGAGTGAAAAAGGAGAGGTTGCGACAGGGCCAGCAATTTTTGAATCGCGCGTGAGTGGTACAGGAGAGAGAGGGAGCGGCTAATTTGTAGCTAGCTACAGAATAAGTTATTCTGTAGCCACTTCTATTTACGATAATTTTATACACCGATTTACGATAATGTCGGTACATATTTACGACAATTGAGTTACTATAACACATGAGGATATTTACCATAATGTTATAGTAAATCACATAAGATGGAGTTACTATAATCTCATAAATTGACATAGTAATTATCGTAACTCAAAGTGGCTTGAGAATAAGTTATTACGTAGCCAGTATATAAATATGATATATATATATATATATATATATATATATATATATATATATATATATATATATATATATATATATATATATATATATATATATATATATATATATATATATATATATATATATATATATATATATATATATAAAATATTGAGCTTTCAATCTGAAATCACAAGATGGTGGGGCTCCGTTTACAATCAGACGGACGGTTTATCCAACACACGCGCTGAAATACTGTAGCAAATGGCTATCTCAATTAAACAAAACCCGAATTGTGGTGGTGGCATGTAGGAACCATATATACAAGAGAGAGCAGTGCTGGGCAGTGCTCTAAACTCACTAAAAATAAAATAAGAAACAATGACAACCATTGCTTGGTTGCATGAGATCCCTTATTGACCGAAACATGCACTAAAAGTAGGTCTCCAAAGAAAGGTCCGTGGAGTTATTCGACAATTGCGGCCGCCTCACAGCTGATGTGAACTTGAATTTGGATCCATCTAAAAATAGACTTGACAAGTTTTCCATCAAGTGCTTGCATGCCCAAAATGGAGTCCGTATGAAGTCATGGCGGTTGTTCAAAGTTGGTGCTGTCTTGCTGTCCTAATCGCTTGTGCCAATCCCCTATGCTCCTGATCCTCTCCATCATTTCTAAGCAAAACAAGAGTGCACGTGTCTCCATTGTCTAAATATGATGGACAAGAGTTTAAAAATGAACTTACTTGATGGTTGAGTTGACGGGTACGAGCACGAGTAAGAGGGCCAAGTGGTATTGGCGATGGTGTAGGTGTGGATGTATAGATAGTGCTGATGTCCTCATCACAAGCCTTTCCTGACGGAATTTGGCCATCAGGAAAGTAGTGAGAAATGACATTTTCCGTCCGTATTTGGTCGGATTTTTCAGTTACAAGAGGAAGCCAACATTGATAATGGCTTAACAATAAGGCCTTCCATGGTGTGGATAAGTGAAAACTCAAAAGTATATATTGGGGTCCACCATCAAATACCAGCATCACTCTCTAAATCCTGCAACTGCGCAAGCACCACTTGTACAAGAAGCCTTGCCCTCATCTTATAGTTTGCCTAGTTGAGAAGAATTATACAAAAGTATTTCTTTTAAGAGAGGGCACCAGTTCCTATACTTGTGTCGCTCCTTGTTTTGTTGGCACGATATCGGTTGTTTTACATGGCGTGGCTTAGAGGGTGTCAATTGGCAATGCATCTTAGTCTTTGGACGACTGCCTTTTTGGGGTTTTCGAAGACTTTTAACCCATAAATACCAAGTGATAGTACTATATATATACTACGTACTTCGGAAGAGATCCCTTTCTTTTGGCGGGGCCTGGAGCTACCACCAGTTTGCCTCACCCTAGGATCAGGCGCCAGCACCAAATCTCTTCAGCATCTAACCCTTCCAATCTTACTTGCCACACTCTTCTTTTTTGTTTTTCCTCGCTACTCCCTCCCACTCCCTCTTCTTTGTCGTTCCATTTACACCGACAACAAGAATCGTTAGGATTAGTCGCGCGTGCATTGTGTTGGGACTATGGTGCGGAGTGGCAAATAGCATGTACCATTAGGCTCACACACGTAGGACCTAGAATATATATTATCATGGACACACACGAATTACAGTCTCGAGAGTACAATAGAAATAAAGTTGTGTGGTACATGCCAAAGCACCTAGAATATAATCGTCCTAGCTAACAGTGGAACCGAATGCTTGGTTCCGTTTTTAATTAGTACTCCCTTCATCTTAAATTATTAGTCATTCTAACTTTTTTTATGCTGCGTGTAGTACAATATTTATTGTAACCATTTTATACTATACGTACCCAGGAAGAGATTCCTTTCTTTTGGCGGGGCCTGAGCTACCACCACTTTTGCCTCACCCTAGGACCAGGCGCCAGCACCAAATCTCTCCCGCGCGTCTAACCTTTCCAATCTTCCTTGCCACACTTCTTTTTTTGTTCTTCCTCACTAGACCCTCCTTCTCCCTCTTCTTTGTCGTTCCATTTACACCGACATCAAAGAGTCGTTCAGCCTAGTCACGCGTAGGTTGTGTTGGGGGACTATGCATGGTGCAGTGACAAATAGCATGCACCATTTTTTTTCAGTAAAATAGCATGCACCATTAGGCTACCATGTGGGACCTAGAATGTTATCACGGGCATACATCATGAATTGCAGCCTCGAGAGTACAACAAAAATAAAGTGTGTGGCAGAGAGTGGAGGGAGCTGTAAATTGAAGCCTTCGCATCGACAGAGAGTATATACATAGCGTGCATGAAACAAAATCCATGGTTTAAAGCCATATTCCCAAATACATACATGATTAAGGCACACACTGCACGTGGTAAAGTTCTGGTGATATAATGTGTCAAAGAAGCAATCATTCCAACAGCAGCAGGTGATAAAAAGGGGGAGAGAAATGAGTGCAGGCAGGCAAACCCATCGACAAGGGCGGCCATGCTCGCTAGGACTCCACGGCTCCAAAAAAAAAAAAACTGCATATCTATATAATACAATACATTGAGTGATAGTGATCAGACACACGTCCACAGAGAGGGAGGGAGGATCGATCATCGAGCAAGCAATTAGCAAGCAGTTAGCATGCATCTCTCCAGCGCTGCGCAATGGTGGGATGAGTGGCAGCTGCGCATCCTCGTCCTCGGCAGCCTTGGCCTGCAGTGGTTCCTGGTGCTGGCCGCCCCCATGCGCAAGTACAGCATCCCGCTGTGGCTGCGACGGTGCATCCAGCTCGGCAGCGGCTGCAGCGACGCCGTGGCGATCTACGCGCTCGCCACCGTCTTCAACCGGCACGCCAACGGGACGGCCATCGGCTGCTACAACAGCGAGGCGGACGTGCGTAAGCCGCCGAGCATGCTGGAGGTGCTCTGGGCTCCTGTCCTCCTCATCCACCTCGGCGGGGTGGAGGAGGTGTCCACCAGCAACATCGACGACAACACGCTGTGGATCCGGCAGACCGTGTCCCTGCTGTCCCAAGTCACCATCGTCCTCTTCAGCTTCTACAAGTCGTGGCCTGGTGGCCCTGGCTCCGGGGCCGGCGCTGGCGATAGGAGGATGCTCGCCTGCACAGTCCTGCTGTTCATTCTCGGCATCCTCAGCGTGTTGGAGAAGCCACTGGCTCTCAGGGGAGCCAGGGTTGATCCACTCACGGCCATGTCATCGGTGATGAAAGGAGCAAGGGTTAAGCCTGGCGCATGGTGGAAAAGGTGCTTCACCGAGCTGGACGACAGGTACAAGTGCTGGAAACAGTTGCCGGAAGGCGACGCGCCGATCCTCTCGCATGGCGACCAGGTCAAGATGATCCTCTCGGACCTGTCTCTATACGCCGGTGAGGTCACCCTGTGGGCACTGACCAAGGGTGGTGAGAAGATCCTGGAGCCTCTCAAGGTTGACCAAGACAAGACGACGATCAGGCCCATGCTTTGTCAGGCGTTCGGGATCTTCTATACTAGAGCGAACGTAATGTTCACGCTGGCCGACTTGGCTTGCCATGTGCTGCTGGTTCCATCGCTGCACATCGCCGCCATCATGCTGTTCGCGACGAGCCAGCAGCAGCCACAGGGGAGGTACAAGTACAACGACAACGGTACTGCTGATATCAAGACAACATATATTCTTCTGTGCTTGACCGCTGTTCTGGATATCTTTGGGGTGTTGATCAGTAAGTTGTTCGACTCGCTCATGTTCAGAGCGGATGTTCTAGCACTGTGCGAGAAGCTTGCAGGGTATAACCTCATAGACTCGGTGCTCAGCCAGACAAGGACGACGACGACGACTATTGGGTGGCTACTCAAGTGTGCCAGGCGCATTTGTTACAAGGAAGCAGGTTATTCTGCAGGTGACGAAAAATATATGCAATTGTTGGGCCGTTTGGTCTCGGATTCTATCACCCTACATCTGGTGAGGGTTTTTGATCAAGCCAAGAACGCTGACCTCTCCGGTTACCGAAGCTTCGCCAAGACGGACTACTGGACTAAGAGGCAAACAGTGAGGCTGCTCAATACGACATACTACTCTTACGGTAATAGAAATTAGCTAGTATTTAACAAGACGATATGGCGAAGCCTTCGTAAGATGCCATTCGACGAGAGTGTCCTCACCTGGCACATAGCCACCGACCTTTGCTTCCGTAGCAGGCCTCCGATGCACTTCAGGTGTAGGCCTCCACATAGTGAGGTGCTTCGTGAAGTGTGCACGGAGACGATATCCAACTACATGGCCTACCTACTCATGTTTAGACCTGACATGCTGATGACCGGCAGCAGGCAGCATCTGTTCACTGAAGCCACCAAACAGATGGAGCGCATCATCACCAGGCCACCAATAATGACGTGATGGAACCACAGTTATTTGACAGAATCCTGCTACACAAGATCAAGGACAAAGCTTTCAGGCTCAAGTATGAAGAGGCATACACCGTCATCGACAACGCTTGCAACCTCCCACAGGAGCTGCTCGTCATGGAGGACGATGATGACCGTTGGAATTTGATGCACCGCGTGTGGGTGGGTATGCTCTGCTACTCCGCCAGCATGTGCAGGGGCTACCTACACGCCAAGAGTTTGGGAGAAGGCGGGGAGTTCCTTTCCTACGTCTGGTTCCTCGTCTCGCTCCAGGGGGCCAAGACCTTGGCAGACAAGCTTCAGATGCCAGACAAAGAACAAGGGGACGACCTGGATGACCAAGAGCCAGAACAACACTGGGACCAGCGCGAGGATCTAGTTTGGCTCGATATATTTAGTTGATTTATTTGTTGTTTGTTTCCTTGTGCTCTGGTCTCATGTGCTATCTTCTTTTATTTTTTGTTTTGATTAGTTATTGCTGTAGTAGTAGCAGCATGTCATTGGCGTGCGTGGTAATTACTTCTATTTGTGGTGTGCATGTAAGCTGTTTGAGATCGTCGATCGGTCGTGTGCGTGTTCATTCGCGGTCTAAAAATGTAATAACAACAATAATATACGATAGCTTCTACCTCTAGTTAGCGGTGACATTATATATATTATATATATAAATATTTTTTTCATTTCATCACTAAGTACGTACATACATATAGGAAGTGTTTTCCTGCATGCTAAATGCTAAACAATCGGTTCATGCTATCGAACAGGCAATCCCTATCGACACATCACGTACTGTTGGGTATGATGCAGTAAAAAATGATCCATCTCTTCACTAATAACGGGTCGTAAGACTAGAATTCAGCCAATAATAGTGAACTATCCGATAAACCCACCAGTAAAGACATCTATCACTATTATGGGTGAAACCACAACCTGGCAATGTGCCGGTCAATTACATCCACCAACCAACTGTACGTTTTGTCTAGATGGATATTGCTGCTAGTTCAGGAGATCGTTTAGGGACAACTGGCTTAGTGCAAGTAAGTATAATTAAGCCGGCTAAATGCTGATGTAGAGGAGAGAAGAAAGGAGAGAGAGAGAGGAGAAGCGGGCTGCAAGCTCACAACTGGCTTGGGCACAAGAACCAAGAAATTTTGTGTGATAGACAAGCAGACCTTGTATTAATTAGGGAAATGCTATAAGGAATCTTACAGCAGTAAGCCTGCTGTAGTATTAACCTTGCTCTTAAAGTGGACTGCTCGCCTCCGGCGAAAAAGCTAGAAACGCCTCTGCGTCGCCTGAACAAGTGACTTGTGCGGCTCCATTGTAGCGCCAATACCAAGCCATTGTTCACCAACCATGTTCTCTGTCACCATTTCCTAAGCTAGTTGCCAAAGGCTCGGCAAGGAAGACAACAAGGGGCATCCTCGCCAGACGACACCTGCTTCAAACAGACTAGCACATTGTTGATCCGGTGGCTCTGCCCTTGGATCTGGTGATCGCGAGAGTGCAGATCTGTCACCCCATGGTTAGATCGATGTAGCATAGGTGCAGTGGCCACATGTCTTGGCGACTTGGTGAGGATGACCGATGAGTTTGTGCGTGAGGGCTCTGCAGAGGCCTCGATGAAGGCGTTTAGGTTGCTGGTTGTATAGTGGAGGTGGTGTGGAGGCGCGGTGTGTTGCTCACGCCGTGGTGCAGAGGCTTAATGATGATGTTAGTAGTTGGTAGGGCGTGTAGGGTGTTGGCTCGAACTAGAATGAACCCTCTGTGTCTCGAGTATTAGGTCAACATTGAAACCTTTACACTGACATCTTAATTACCTGTTGTGGTAAAGATTCCATGGCATATAGCCTACCATGTTACATGCTTATATTTTCTTCTATATCTATAGATATATGCATGGACAATGTTAGTTTATTATTCAATTAAAAAGAAAAATAAAGCCGGGCATAATCGCCCACTGTAATACATGTGAGGACTTAGAATATCACCATGACACGCGAAGGGCAGCGAAATGTAAAGACTTTTCCACTTTAATCTCGGCCCTGTTTGGAACGCGGGGAACTAATTCCTGAAATTCCTGCACAATTCGAAATTCCTGCGTTCCAAACAGACCGTATAGATCATTTTTCTTCTGAAAAATTCAGCACTAGCAAATATCATACTGATTTTTCTAAGCATCTCGACGAGCATTTTCAAGACATGATAAAGTCCTCTAGTTTAAATGGTTTGAATAACCAAGGTTCAGAATGCACAGACCAAGCGATATCTCTCCAGAAGTTTGTAATTCAGTTCGATATGCTCAAAACTAACACACCTCAATTTACACGAGTCAATCAGATATTCAGGCTCCATTTTCTACAAAATCCACTGAGAATAAATTTACAACCCAGGCACTAGCACACGAAATTGTATCAGAAGATGTGCTGATTGGGATTTCAGGTGTGACAACCAAAACTGTTAGCTAAAACTCAAAATGGGACATCAAGATACACTCTTGTTCGCTGTACCAATGTGTTCTAGTAGATCAAAAACTTTCAAGCTCAAGGGCCGGGCCCTTCAGCTGGTTATTAAATCTCTGCGCACGAGCAATAGGGGGGGGGGGGGGTCCATCTGCTATGGAGAAAAATGGACAACAAAGAAATTAGCACAAACGATGATAAGACAGAACCAGTTACCTTTAGAAAATAGGATGCAACAAAAATGCAAAATTACCTCTGTTAAGACTGGTTTGAATCAATTGGACCAAAGCCCTCAAGTGGCCAAACCTAAGATCGAACAGTCACTGCTCCCATTTGTGGCAACAATGTTCTAAGGTGATTGTCAACATGATTGGTAGCAGTGGAGCATTTGGCTGGGGCGCTAAGGAATATTAGATTTCACTCCACGAACATCCACAAGTAGCAATTTGAAGTAGGTAAATCTCCATTCCAATATCAATATCAAGTAGATTAAGTTTTAAAGTCTACATGTTGATATCCATAGTGCAAACATTATTATTCCTAAGACAGCAGCAGCTAGACATATCAATATCAGCCAAACGAATAATTCTTCCGGTACAAATGATAGTATGATACCATATTTTCATCCTGGCATTGGGGACCCATGATGCCCGGTGTTCTCTTGTTTTCCTGTCTGAGCTGAACCTAGCAGGATATATAATGTTTACCCTCCAGTATATGCCAGCAAAATGTATTGCCCCAATTATTATTGTTAGAGCATCTCCAACAGTTTGGCATCTCTCGTTGCTATTCTTATTTTTTTGGCAAAACAAGAAAAAAAAACCCCTCTCCAACAGTATCCCATATCCTTTGCCATTTTTTAGCAATCGTGCGCATAAATGCGCGCTGAGCCTCCCCGCGCATCCGCTCCGCGCATGCACTCTTGGCCCGCCTGTCTACTGTGCTTGTCTCATCCGGCCGTCCTCTGCTGTGCTTGTCTACCTGTTGGCCGTGTGCTGTGCCCATCCGCCAGGATCGGACTGCTGTTGCTGTGGCTTGTGCCATGACTGCTGTTGCTGTGGCTTGTGCCTGCACATTTGTTTCCTAACATCTCCCGCATCCTGTCCAACGCACGACACATCAGGCATCAGCCCGCCATGTGAAGGCAGCGTGTTTGCGGCTATATGCTGGGCTTTGTGGAAAACACGTAATTCGGTCTGCTTTGAAGGAAAAGTCATAACAGATCCTACATCTATTATCTGCTATGCTTGCTCGCTAATGGGTTACTGGGCAGGCTTATTCCGTGATGAAGATAAGGACACCATCTTGGAGGGCATGAATGCTATACTGACCATAGCAACGAAGCTGGTGTCAAAGAAGAAGAAGACGGCGCAACTCCAGTTGATAGATGCTGATCAAGACCAAGACTGAAGAAGCAAAGTGGGCGGAGCCTATCAAGAGCGCAAAGACCTGTTCCATGTTCAGTGTCAAAAAATCTGGTTTCTGTTCTCTATGCCGGTGATCGAGTTGAGTAGGAGGCTGCTGTAATTAGCTGCCGCGGGGTTTTGTCCCTTTTCTTAAAAACCTGAACTGGTCTTTTGCTGTGCTTCTATGTAAAACTCTGAATACTGTATTTCCGTTAGCGATAATGGAAATGGGGGATGGCCCTAGTGTCGAAAAAAAATGTAAAGGCAGCGTGTCGTTTCTTGTGTTGGATTCAGAAAAGTCGCCACCAGCTACTATGGTCCAAGGCATGTGTTCATGGAGCCTTGGCCTTGCACAGCACACTGGAGGCCCGTTGGTCAATAAAAGGCAAACACGTTAAAAAGATCCTGTTCTTCCGACCTAGTGGAAAAAAAATCTTACGGGCCTTCTTTTTTAATTTTGGCAAGTTAAATTTGCCAAACTATTGGAGAGAGACTCTTTTTTTACTTCTCATATTGTTTTGCGAGTTGGCAAAAACCAAGATTTGCCATGTAAAAAATAACAAACCGTTGGAGATGCTCTTATAAGACAAGATTGATAGTTATCCAGAATTTTGAAATGGTAACATGGGCTCATAAGATACTGAAGTACTTCAACTCAACACTTAAGGTGCGACTTTGTCCTTTTCTAACCATTGCTAGTTGCTTCTGTCCCAACTTATGGAGCCATAAAGCAACATTTTGGCTCCAGAGATTGCACCAGCCTCCTAAATTAAATTAACAAAGATGCAAAACAAATAGCTGAGCTTACCCGGCAAAAGATCTTCCCTGTAATGAGACCATAAGGCACGGTTCCAAAATGCCTTGAATCCATAGACGCATAAGCATTATCGCCTTGCACCCAAACATGACCTTGTTGTACCTATAATTATACATACAATCACCCAAGTTAACGGCATGAGTGACCATACAATTTTGAAACAAAATAATGACAAGGCCACAAGGATATATATATATATATATATAAATAAATAAAAGAAGACAAAACTCAAGAAAGCATAGAACTCATCAGGTCCCAACATTACACGTGGAACCCACCAAGTTAGTAACAAATGTGAACAGAACCAAATTCCTGAATTTAAAGGCACGAACATCATGTTGACAGCCTATGGAAAGCAAACCTGAAGAAGCCAAATTTTGTGCTATTGATATCTCTATGGAAATCGCACCTTCTGGTGGGGTAAATATAATATACTGATGGTAGCACAATGCAAGGTTTTACCAGCACATAGTTCTAATTCATCGAGAATCTAATTGTACTAGTAGTAACTAATTTTCGGGTTAATAATAATAACACCATATCTCATACTGAACCAACAACACCAATGGTTCAAACATCTTCCCTACCTTTGGTGCCTAGAGTATCAAGTAGGTACCACCCTACCAATTACCAAAAACACATGGCTTCTATGCATCTCAACTCGAAGCAAGTAAAATGTACTAGCAAGTACCAAACATGTCTTCATTACAGCGCAAAGAGCATCAACCCATTGAGCACAAATCCAATCACGGAAGAGCATCAGTGACCAACACTCACCACTCACCACGACGGTTTTGGAGGCGTCGCTGTTGCCGGGATTGACGAGGTAGGTGACGGCGTCCCCTTGCATCCCGACGACGCGCTTGGCGACCGACTTGCGCGGGTCCTCGGGGGAGACCACCAGCACGACGTCCCCGGGCTCGACACGGCCGCTGACCCTGTCCACCGCCACCACGTCGCCCGCCAGGTTCATGGCCGGCAGCATGCTGGGCCCCCGCACGAAGGCGAGCGAGCAGAGGTGCTGGTCGACAACGTGGGCGGCGCAGTAGGCCTGCGCCACCAGGAGCGCGCGGGAGAGAGCGTCCCCCACGACGCTCCACCACGGGATGCCCGCGAGACGCCGGACGAAGCCCGACATGGCCTAGTCCCCAGCCGCCCCTGCTGGAGGCTGGTGTGGACGCGGGGTGGGGGGCCGGGGCCGAGATGGCCGAGAGCTACGCCGTGCTTGCTGGGACGTGCTGCCTTCCGACCTGGTCGAATAGCGGCGCGCTTTCGACCAAGGTTGGCGTCGCGTCACCAGCACGCTTCAGGCCCGGCTTCCAGCGATCAGGACCATCACGCGCGCATCCAGCCCAGTAGTCTTCTCCAGCCACCTTGCCTTCGCGAGCACTTCAAGCCCGGCTTACAGTGATCAGGCACGTCACGAGCGCTCCCGGCCCAGTTGGCTTATGGGGGCTTTGAAGGCAGGACCTTTGGTTCGTTTTGGCCATTCCTGACCAATACACCATTTCAATGTTTTGTTTTAGTTAACGAATATAAGACTCAAATATGCAACAGTTCGGGCTGCTTCCGTTATTCCGTACCTGGTTTCTCTAGAAAAATAAAACAAATAACAAAATAGATAGTTTACGAGTGGTCGAAACATGGGACCCTATATAGTCCAAAGTGTTATGCCCCCACCATGAACTGGGTGGCATGCAGCACTCCGCCGACCAGGTAAAAAAATAAAAAAAAAAGTATACTTTCTATTCTAGGAAAGTACCATGCACGTGAGATAGACATAGCACCACCGCTCCTCTAGAACCATTCTCTGTCCTTATTTCTGGTTTCCACCACGCAAATTAGAACATCGCCGCAATGACGCTGGAATATCGAAAGAACGCCAGAACATCACCAGAAGGACGCTAGAACATCGTAAGAGGCATGGCAAAACATCGCAGGAAGCAGGCCAGAACATGGCTGGAAAGCACATCAGAACATTGCAGGAACATCACCGGAAGGACGCTAGAACATCGTAAGAGGCACGGCAAAACATCGCCGAAAGCAGGCTAGAACATCGCCGGAAGTAGGCCAGAACATGGCCGAAAAGCACATCAGAACATTGCCGAAACATCGCCGGAAGGATGCTAGAACATCGTAAGAGGCACGGCAAAACATCGCCGAAAGCAGGCTAGAACAACGCCGGAAGCAGGCCAGAACATGGCCGGAAAAGCACATCAGAACATTGCCGGAACATCGCCGGAAGGATGCCGGAACATCGCCGGATGGATGCCGGAACATCGCTGGAATATAGCTGGAAGCAGGCAAGAACATCGCCGGAAGGACGCACATCACCGGAAGGACGCTAGAACATAGCAAGAAGCACGCCAAAACATCGCCGGAAGCAGACCAGAACATCGCCGGAAGTAGCCAGAACATCGTCGGAACGACGCTAGAACATAGAAGAAGCACGCCAGAACATCGCCGGAAGCAGCAAGAACATCCCGGTGAGACACGATGGATGGGACCTTGCCATATGGGTCGCGACAAGGTGAGACAAGTGAAGATGTAAGGCACAAATAGAGACAGAAAAAGGAGTGGGAGGTGCGGCGCCATAAGAAAAATAAAAATACAATGAAAATGAAAATAGAAAAAAATAGAATAATAAAAGACCACCAAAAAAGAAAAAGAAAACAAGAAAAATAAAAAAATAATAGGAAGCATAATATAAGAATAAATGAAAAAAATAAAAAAAATAATAGGAAGCATAATAAATGAAAAGAAATAAGAGCAAAGAAATTGAAAATTAAAAACGAAATAAAATATGAAAAGAAAAATAGGAAAGGAAAAAAGAAAAAGATTACGGAACGGCATCTCGAGTAATAAAAGAGAGAAACATACGTTGAAATAAAAAGAAGTGTAATAAATAATTAATAAATAATAAAAAAGAAAAGAAGAGAATATTTATACGTACTGGAGTGGATGTACGAGAAGTACAAACTCAAAGTGAGGATGCGCGCATGATAGAAACTCACGTTGAGAGACCGGAAATCCCAGATCTAAATGCACCCGTAAGTGAAGAAGATCTAGGATATGAAAGAATTGAAGAAAACTCAACAAATTATGTTGAGACGGGAGTAGTATATGATAGAAAAACAATAAATGTCGACATATACTTTGCTGAACAGATTGCACAAATCATTGACTTGGAACCAGAACCAAAATCAATGAAGGAATGCAAGAAGCGTTCTGATCGGCCAAAATGGAAAGAAGCAATCTGTGCAGAATTAAACTCGCTTAAGAAACGGCAAGTGTTTGGTTCAGTAAACCTTACACCTAAAGGTATCTACCTTGTAGGACATAAATGGGTATTTGTCCGAAAAAGAAATGAGAAAAATGAAGTGGTTAGATACAAGGCGAGGCTTGTAGCTCAAGGTTTCACGCAGAGACCGGGAATAGACTACGAAGAAACCTACTCTCCCGTAATGGATGGAATCACTTTCCGGTACTTAATTGCAATGGCAGTGAATATGAATTTGCAGATAAAACTAATGGATGTTGTGACCGCATATTTATATGGGTCATTAGATACAGAAATCTATATGAAAGTCCCTGAAGGAATTAAAGTCCCAAACGAAGAAGAACGCAGCATATATAGTGTTAAACTACAGAAATCACTATATGGTTTAAAACAATCTGGTAGAATGTGGTATAACAGGCTTAGTAATTTTTTATTGGATAAAGGATTCTTGAAGAATGACGATTGTCCTTGTGTTTTTATTAAAAAATCAGAAAATGGTTATTGTATAATCTCTGTATATGTTGATGATCTGAATATTATTGGCACTACACAAGACATCGAGGAAGCCAGCTCTTATCTAAAAAATGAATTCGAAATGAAGGATTTAGGTAAGACTACATATTGTTTAGGCTTGCAGCTTGAGCATACTCCTGAAGGGATATTAATACATCAGTCAAACTATACTCGAAAAGTATTAGAAAGGTTTAACATGAAGGATGCGTACCCACTCAAAACTCCAATGGTCGTGAGATCACTTGATGTAGAGAAAGATCCATTTAGACCAAAAGAAGAGGACGAGAAATTATTAGGACCTGAATATCCTTATCTTAGTGCCATTGGAGCATTAATGTACCTAGCAAATGGTACTAGGCCTGACATAGCTTTTGCTGTTAATCTATTAGCAAGGTTTAGCTCAGCTCCAACCAAACGTCATTGGAATGGCATTAAGCATATCCTCAGATACCTCAGAGGAACTGAAGACCTCGGATTATTTTTCCAGAAGAATGGAGACATGACCATAATAGGTTATACTGATGCGGGGTACTTGTCTGATCCACATAATGCAATCTCGCAGACTGGATATGTGTTTCTATTCGGTGGAACTGCAATTTCTTGGAAATCAACGAAGCAGTCCATCGTTGCTACATCAACAAATTACTCTGAGATAATAGCATTATTTGAGGCAGCCAAGGAGTGCACCTGGCTTAGGAGAATGTCAACTCACGTACTGAATACATGTGGAATGACAATTACTCCTTCCCCTATAATTATTTATGAAGATAATAAAGCTTGTATTGCACAAATACAATCAGGATATATAAAGTCAAATGTGACGAAACATATTTCACCTAAATTCTTCTCAACGCATGAATTGCAAAAGAATGGAGAAATTATGGTGACTCATATAAGGTCTTGTGATAATCTAGCAGATATGTTCACTAAGGCGTTGCCTGCAAGTTCTTTTGAAAAGTTCAGACAAGGCATAGGTATGAGGAGACTTAGAGAAGTGCGTAGAACAGGGGGAGAACATTCTTAAGTATACCACAATCTTGATAGTTAACCAATTATCTAGAAGATAATAATGAAATTAATCATTGAAGATTAAGCATTGTACTCTTTTCTTTTAATGAGTTTTATCAGAAGTTTTCTCATATAAAGTTTTTGACGAGGCAATGTATGCAATATAAGTAACGGTAGTATGAGCTCTTTTCTCCATTTTTCCCACTGGGTTTTTAGGAGTTTTTAATGAGACATGCATATCGTGGTAAAGAGCCCAAGGGGGAGTGTTGTAAAACTCTATATTTGGACTAGGACATATATGGAATATTTCTAGAAGATTGAGTCCTAGTCCGTATGTGGGCAACTTTACCAAACATGGAGTCCTACTAGAAGTAGGGACTTTCCCCTATATATACATACGGAGACCCTCACTGTAATAATGAGTAAATTATTGCAATAAAGAATAAGAAGTCTCCACATATTTGTCCCTTGTGTATTTTCTATTTTGCTCGTGATCGATTCATCCAACTCGCCGACAACGTAGTTATACAACAGTGGGTACGCTAGGGGGCCAGTTTTAGTCGAGGGCCGCGCCACTAGGATTGACATTCACGGAACAGCTCGCTAGCGCAGGTGGTCGAAGGGCGGCTGGCTTTCGACGAAAAGGTTTTAGACCGTGCAAAATATTTCCTGATTTCTAAACTTCCTAAAACAATCCTAAAGATATTTGAGAACCCAAATAAAACATTTAAAGCTTGTAACTATATATAATAGAAGCTTATACAAATTAGAATTAGCTCCGGAAAATATCCATAAAAATTACCAAAATAATCTGGTCAATGAAATATTATGCTTTAAACACTTTCCCCAACAAAAAAGATGAGATTCAACGACCATAACCGTATTAAATATTACCTAAATAGTAAATACTACTTTATGAACGTGCATGCTCGCGCTATGCGGAGTGCACACCATATTATTACCATCCAATCTCTTTCATGCATCCGATCTCTGCGTGCGGTGGCCACGAGTCCGCAACAAAGCTGGTGAGCCCGACTTCAGGCGCATCGATTGTGCGTCCATTCGGCAGGTGTGTGTCCGTCTGGCAGGTATCCGTCCGTAATTCCGCACCGACTCCTCTTTTTTTGGCAAGCAAGTTGATTAGTTTCCTAGAATTGGGTGTGCAGTAGAATGGCTTGTTTTCTGCACGTGCAGACAACAGCAAACTCATAAATATTAATATGTTGTACTTTGACCATCTTCTTTCAAATCCAATGAACGTATAGAAAGCAAAACATAAAATAAGTTTGTGAGTAAACCTATATGTGCGTCCAAAGTTGTCATACAAAATCATAGCTCCTAATTATTGTTTTTAGTAAATATTTGGTGCATATGTTTTAATCTAGGAGAAAAATTGCGCAAGTCACACAAATAAGCAAATCCTTGGAGCCCACGAACATGGCAAGGCCATGGTCATAAAATTTGTTAGACCCTTACAGCAACAATTTCAAAGTTTGTAACAACAAAGTATGAAACTCTACGCAAAGAAGAAGAAAAAAAGAATATGGAGGAGTGTGTTATCATAGAACTTCAGGTTTGGATGTTGTAGAGTTTTTTGCAGCATAGTTGAGCAATGTTTATGTTAATGATCATGTTGTTTTTCTTCTTGAATGGATTTGTGCCTCTGAGCCCTGCCTTTTGTTGTGAACGGCTAGGGGGTTGGCCATGATCCTCTTTATCTGTATACTAAAAGGGTACATTCATATCGAAGATGGTGGAAGGATCAAAATTGGCATCAAATTTATCATTCTCCGTACTATATGGAAATAATTTAACCTTGAATTCAGTGAAAGCTAGATGTACATTATCTATTTCGTGAATCAAGGGGTAGAGTTCAACATATACTAGCTCTGCTCCAGTTTATTATTTGCTCTAGCTTTTTTTGTAAGGTTATCTTACCAAACTTTTACATATTTAGAAAAAAAACTACCAAAAACCTTGAACATCAGG
This sequence comes from Themeda triandra, assembly GCA_018135685.1. NCBI lineage: Eukaryota > Viridiplantae > Streptophyta > Magnoliopsida > Poales > Poaceae > Themeda > Themeda triandra. The sequence continues at coordinate 232,233 of JAENPR010000790.1, forward strand.
TTTGCTTTATTGAATTATTCATGGCATGGGTCTTGATAGTGCATTTTTGTTGCCAAATTTTATTTAAAATTGTTTTAAATTTTAGAAAAACTTGGTTTTAGACAATACTAAAATGAATTGTAATCGAGAACAAAGGGAGTGTGTGGCAATGGCCAAGTATAGTAATAAACATTCCAATTTTGTATATACTATGTGTGTGTGCATGCATTTTATACATACTAGGACTTCAACTAGTCACTATCTTGTAGCATTTGTTCATCATTGCTTGGTAAATCCTCACATGGCTAATGTGTGTATACTTCAATCGTGACTACAATGCTACAACAAAGTCCTTTAATAAAGGCATTGATCCACATCAACAAGTCATAACTTTACATACTCATTATGTCTATAAAGTGGAACAAATATGATGTGGCTAAGGTTTTGTCATGTGAGACATGAAGCTATTTTGTATGTAGAGAACTCCAATAGAAAAAGTCATGTTTATCTAGCAGTTAGTGGAACTATCTTGCCAACACATACCATATAATCCAATGAATCTGACTAAGTTCTGAAATTGACTAGGAGCCATGTCATCTCTAGCTCATCTGTACTTTGGAAAAATCTACGATCTGAATGGTACACATGAGCTCTCGCTTGTGTAAATAGGCCCCAAATCACTAGTTAATCCACCACCCATATCATTGAGAGCAAATCAGAAACTTGACAAGCGAAACATACTAGCAACATCCTAGCAACAATGGCCACCAAGATATTTGCCCTCCTTGCACTCCTTGCTCTTTCGGCGAGCAGTACAACTGCGTTCTTTAGTCCACAATGCTCACCTGTTCCTACAAATGCTATTATTCAACTAGCCCTAGCAAACCCAGCCACCTACTCGCAGCTGCAACAGCTGCTTCCCATAAACCCACTCGCTGCAGCGATCGCCATTCCATACTTGCAACAACAACAGTTGCAACAATTCCTACCGGCGCTTAGTCAGCTAGCCGTGGCAAACCCTGCTGCCTACTAGCAGTTGCAACAGCTCCTTCCTATAAACCCACTAGCTGCAGCGATCGCCATTCCATACCTGCAACAACAACAGTTGCAACAATTGCTTCCTACGCTCAGTCAGCTAGCCGTGGTGAGCCCTGCTGCCTTGCAACAGCAACAACTGCTTCGATTCAACCAACTAGTGAATGCCGCTGCATACCTGCAACAGCAGCAACCACTTCCGTCTACCCAGTTGGCTCACGCAAACGTTGCCGCCTGCTCCTAGCAACAGCAGCTGCTACCAGTTAACACATTGGTTGCTGCCTTCCTACCGCAACAATCACTGCCAATTAACCCATTGGCAGTAGTTAACCCATTAGCTGCTGCCTTCGTGCAGCAGCAACAAATGCTGCCATTTAACCAAATATCTTTGATAAACCCTGCCTTGTCGTGGCAGCAACCCATTGTTGAAGGTGTCATCTTTTAGATTACAAATGAGTTGTACTAAATAAGAATTTTCTCTTATCGGCGTGTGCAACTTCACAGAAATAATCAGTACATTTATTGAGATTTATCTGAGTCTATTTCTTAATTGTTTTCTCTGTATAATCAATTATTTGCTCTGAATAATCAATTGAAAACATCGAATCATAACTAAAGGCACATGCTTGATTAATACACCTCTTGAATGTTCTCATTTGGTTGTCTGTGTGTGGGTGTTCGTAAGATAGATGTGACTGTACGTGTATGTTGTTGAGTACTTGCATCTGTCGTATGTTATTTCAAGAAAGTCAAAGGGCACATATACTTCGACAATCTTCTTTCAAATCCAATGGACGTATACAAAGCAAAACATAAAAGAAGTTCGTGAGTAAACCTATATATGAGTCCAAAGTTGTTATGCAAAGTCATAGATTTTAATTATTGTTTTTAGTAAATATTTGGTGCACAGGTTTTTATCTAGGAGCAAAATTGTGCAAAGCCACCACAATACTGTAGACAAATATGGAAATCTTTGGAGCCCACGAACTTGATATTTTTTGTTGGGATTTTGATATTTTTGTAAGTGTTCAAAATAGGAAAAATTGTACTGTCAACCAATACGGAAAAAATTCCGATTCCCAGAAATAAGATTCATGTTTCCGGCCAAATTCCTTCAAAGCTGAAACACAAACGTGGTCAAGTGATAAACTAAGATTTATAACATATCACTGTAGATGTCACTTGAATTTTGGGGAGAGGACCTCAAGTCCACCCATATAGGGCCTTAGCGGCTCTGGAACCACAATCGACCCATCGTCCTGCTGAAAATTCTCTAGAATGCACACTATCAGACGAGGCACCGCCACTGCTATTGCATTGAGCGTGTGCACAAACTGCGTAGGGCCTGAACCAGCTCCCTTCCCTTTCTTGGTGTTCATTGATGGAGGCTCCGAGGGTGATGGCCGGTAACGGATGCCAAGTCGCCTACTTTGGTAGTCAGTGCAATTTGACGCACCGGAGATCTGCAAAATTTGATGCGGAATCATCGAATGATTCAAGGAAATGTTGAGAAGACATATACAATCCTGGTAAACTTGCCCCCTTACCTCACCATAACGCTCTAGGCCTGGCATCCAAGCCTCGATGTCAAATTTTCGGTAGGCTGGTGCACCCAGATCTCCAGTTGCCATGTCCATAGTTCTATAAAAGGGGAATGTTGGAACTGGCATTAGTACATCTGTGGCATGGAGTTTCCTCTCAAATATGGGCATGGCATAGAAATTAAAAGGAATAGGAAGCACTTGAAATGGAGTCCGAGTGATGCATAAAGATCCTCTTCAATTGTAATAAGTTCTTCATGCAATTTGTCACTTTCCTCTGGCTGACAGAATATGAACATCTCAACCTTGATAAATTGATGTACCCGATAGAGGCCTCTGTTCATGATAAAATGGTAAATTTAGCAACTTTACAAACACACTGTAAAATTATTTCAATGCAGAGCATCTGAAAGTTTGCTTTTATCACAATTTTTAAGCACTCAAAAAATAGAACCAAATATACATGTTCGTACAATGGTAAATGTTCATAACTCAGCAAACAAAACATTTCATAACCTAAGGCAAAAGGAGAACAGACCAACCTAGTGGCTGCACCTGCTGCACCAGTCCCTAATTTGTAGGCCCTAGTCCCTAGGAACCAAACAGGCCCTAATACAAGGCTACCCCTTGAGGATAAAAAAAAAACCTCGATCATGTTCTGCATCGCTCATGCTCATGAATATCATGCTCATCTTTGTATATTTATATATATATTATTAAAATATGTCAAAACTGCCACTATTATTTCTATGTATAGTTGCATACATAGCCACACACACACAAAAAACATCATCTAGCATAATATCATAGTACCTTGGTGCTCCGACTAGGCAAGCAATATAAGTTAATCCATCAGAAAAAAAGGAAAGGTTAGCAATCACAAAAGGCAGCAAAACATGCGTGCGGAAGTTAGTGATAGAAATTAGATCAAAGTTAGAAGCAAGGAACATGCATCGGCACTAGGAATATTAGGACGGACATGCAAAGTGGCCAATACCCGGTAGTCATACTAATAAAGTTGTACTAATTAAGCTAACAGCCTTCATTTTTTTCAATGTAATATGTTTGGGCCTGTTCGGCAAGCTGGCTACAGCTGCAACAAACCAGTAGAAAGCAGCTGCAACAGGAGTAGGGTTGAAAACGGACATAAGTTTTCCCGCCCCGTCCCGTCTGGTTTTCTACATTTGACCTGAGCTTTTCCGTATGTTGGGAAAATCCGAAAACGGGACTGGTCGCCGGACGGAAGGTCTCAGAATGTGGACGGGAATCACTACTAGATTCAGGATTTTTCCTAATGGTTAGAAAAATCCTGATGGTTTATTAAAAACCGACAGGAATTCATGTTCTCCCGACGGCCTTGAAAAGTTGAGAGGAGTAGGTAGGAATACTCCAGACGGTTCAATATAAACCGACAAGAATACAGAAGCCGTCAGGAATTTGAAACCGACTCCTAACGATTCAATATCCGTAATTCCTGTCGGTGATGGGTGCCCGTCAAGAGTAACATTTTTGACGGTTTACAAGCTAATAGGAGTGAGGGTGTCCCGATCTTTTGGTGGAGATGGATAACTTCGATTTATTGTGAGGAGACGACGTTCACGATCCGACTACAACCGTCCAAGGATGATGCGCCTTAGCAACTGATACACCGGCTCCAAGGATCGCTGCGTTCTTGTGGTGCGCGACCGGCCACGAGGGCACTCGTCCTGCAAGCAATCAAAGAACAAGCAAGAACAAGTTGAACAAGCATAATTGCAAATATATATATGTGTGTGTGTGTGTGTGTGTGTGTGTGTGTGTGTGTGTGTGTGTGTGTGTGTGTGTGTGTGTGTGTGTGTGTGTGTGTGTGTATTGAACTTTCAAACTGAAATCACAAGATGGTGGGGTTCCGTTTACAATCATACGGGCGGTTTGTCCAACATGCGCGCTGAAATACTGTAGCAAATGGCTATCTCAATTAAACAAAACCCGAATTGTGTTGGTGGCATGTAGAAACCATATATACAAGAGAGAGCAGTGCTGGGCGGTGCTCTAAACTCACTAAAAATAAAATAAGAAACAATGACAACCATTGCTTAGTTGCATGAGATCCCTTATTGACCGAAACATGCACTAAAAGTAGGTCTCCAAAGAAAGGTCCATGGAGTTATTCGACAATTGCGGCCGCCTCACAGCTGATGTGAACTTGAATTTGGATCCATCTAAAAATAGACTTGACAAGTTTTCCATCAAGTGCTTGCATGCCCAAAATGGAGTCCGTATGAAGTCACGGCGGTTGTTCAAAGTTGGTGGTCTTGCTGTCCTAATCCAACTTGCACCAATCTCCCATGCTCCTGATCCTCTCCATCATTTCTAAGCAAAACAAGAGTGCACGCATCTTCATTGTCTAAATATGATGGACAAGAGTTTAAAAATGAACTTACTTGACGGTTGAGTTGACGGGCACAGACACGTGTAAGAGGGCCAAGTGGTATTGGCGATGGTGTAGGTGTGGATGTATAGATAGTGCTGATGTCCTCATCACAAGCCTTTCCTGACGGAATTTGGCCATCAGGAAAGTAGTGAGAAATGACATTTTATGTCCGTATTTGGCCGGATTTTTCAGTTACAAGAGGAAGCCAACATTGACAATGGCTTAACAATAAGGCCTTCCATGGTGTGGACAAGTGAAAACTAAAAAGTATATATTGGGGCCCACCATCAAATACCAGCATCACTCTCTAAATCCTGCAACTGCGCAAGCACCACTTGTACAAGAAGCCTTGCCCTCATCTTATAGTTTGCCTAGTTGAGAAGAATTATACAAAAGTATTTCTTTTAAGAGAGGGCACCAGTTCCTATACTTGTGTCGCTCCTTGTTTTGTTGGCACTGATATCGGTTGTTTTACATGGCGTGGCTTAGAGGGCGTCAATTGGCAATTCATCTTAGTGCTGGACGACTGCCTTTTTGGGGTTTTAGAAGACTTTTAACCCATAAATACCAAGTGATAGTACTATATATATACTACGTACTTCGGAAAAGATCCCTTTCTTTTGGCGGGGCTTGGCGCTACCACCACTTTGCCTCACCCTAGGATCAGGCGCGAGCACCAAATCTCTTCAGCATCTAACCCTTCCAATCTTACTTGCCACACTCTTCTTTTTTGTTTTTCCTCGCTACTCCCTCCCACTCCCTCTTCTTTGTCGTTCCATTTACACCGACAACAAGAATCGTTAGGATTAGTCGCGTGTGCATTGTGTTGGGACTATGGTGCAGAGTGGCAAATAGCATGTACCATTAGGCTCACACACGCAGGACCTAGAATATATATTATCATGGACACACGAATTACAGTCTCGAGAGTACAATAGAAATAAAGTTGTGTGGTACATGCCAAAGCACCTAGAATATAATCGTCCTAGCTAACAGTAGAACCGAATGCTTGGTTCCGTTGTTAATTAGTACTCCCTTCATCTTAAATTATTAGTCATTCTAACTTTTTTTTATGCTGCGTGTAGTACAATATTTATTGTAACCGTTTTATACTATACGTACCCAAGAAGAGATTCCTTTCTTTTGGCGGGGCCTGAGCTACCACCACTTTTGCCTCACCCTAGGACCAGGCGCCAGCACCAAATCTCTCCCGCGCGTCTAACCTTTCCAATCTTCCTTGCCACACTTCTTTTTTTGTTCTTCCTCACTAGACCCTCCTTCTCCCTCTTCTTTGTCATTCCACTTACACCGACATCAAAGAGTCGTTAAGCCTAGTCACGCATAGGTTGTTTTGGGGGACTATGCATGGTGCAGCGACAAATAGCATGCACCATTTTTTTTGAGTAAAATAGCATGCACCATTAGGCTACCATGTGGGACCTAGAATGTTATCACGGGCATACATCATGAATTGCAGCCTCGAGAGTACAACAAAAATAAAGTCTGTGGTACACGCCAAAGCACCCAAAATATAATCCCTATAGTGGAACCAAATGCTTGTTTCGGCTTAATAAGTAGTATATTCCCTCCATCCCAAATTATAAGTTGTTCAAACATTCTTGAAGAGTAAAAATATATTAAGTTTGACCAAATTTATATAATAAAATAATAATATTTATGATATCAAATAGATATCATTAGATCCTTCGTCAATTATATTTGTATACTTATTTGATGTCATAAAGTTTTGGTCAAACTTGAGATGGAGGGAGTGTAGTTTATTAATTATAAGCTTAACTCTCCAACGAAGTTGAAATGATTCGTAATTTGGAATGGAGGGAGCAGTAAATTGCAGCCTTCGCATCGACAGAGAGTATATACATAGCGTGCATGAAACAAAATCCATGGTTTAAAGCCATATTCCCAAATACATACATGATTAAAGCACACACTGCACGTGGTAAAGTTCTGGTGATATAATGTGTCAAAGAAGCAATCATTCCAACAGCAGCAGGTGATAAAAGGGGGAGAGAGATGAGTGCAGGCAGGCAAACCCATCGACAAGGGCGGCCATGCTCGCTAGGACTCCACGACTTAAAAAAAAAAAAACTGCATATCTATATAATACAATACATTGAGTGATAGTGATCAGACACACGTCCACAGAGAGGGAGGGAGGATCGATCATCGAGCAAGCAATTAGCAAGCAGTTAGCATGCATCTCTCCAGCGCTGCGCAATGGTGGGATGAGTGGCAGCTGCGCATCCTCGTCCTCGGCAGCCTTGGCCTGCAGTGGTTCCTGGTGCTGGCCGCCCCCATGCGCAAGTACAGCATCCCGCTGTGGCTGCGACGGTGCATCCAGCTCGGCAGCGGCTGCAGCGACGCCGTGGCGATCTACGCGCTCGCCACCGTCTTCAACCGGCACGCCAACGGGACGGCCATCGGCTGCTACAACAGCGAGGCGGACGTGCGTAAGCCGCCGAGCATGCTGGAGGTGCTCTGGGCTCCTGTCCTCCTCATCCACCTCGGCGGGGTGGAGGAGGTGTCCACCAGCAACATCGACGACAACACGCTGTGGATCCGGCAGACCGTGTCCCTGCTGTCCCAGGTCACCATCGCCCTCTTTGGCTTCTACAAGTCGTGGCCTGGTGGACCTGGCTCCGGGGTCGGCGCCGGCGATAGGAGGATGCTCGCCTGCGCGGTCCTGCTGTTCATTCTCGGCATCCTCAGCGTGTTGGAGAAGCCACTGGCTCTCAGGGGAGCCAGGGTTGATCCACTCACGGCCATGTCATCGGTGATGAAAGGAGCAAGGGTTAAGCCTGGCGCATGGTGGAAAAGGTGCTTCACCGAGCTGGATGATAGGTACAAGTGCTGGAAACAGTTGCCGGAAGGCGACGCGCCGATCCTGTCGTATGGCGACCAGGTCCAGATGATCCTCTCGGACCTGTCTCTATACGCCGCTGAGGTCACCCTGCGGGCACGGACCAAGGGTGGTGAGAAGATTCTGGAGCCTCTCAAGGTTGACAAAGACAAGACGATCAAGCCCATGCTTCGTCAGGCATTCGGCATCATCTACACTAGAGCGAACGTAATGTTCACGCCGGCCTACTTGGCTTGCCATGTGCTGCTGGTTCCATCGCTGCACATCGCCGCCATCATGCTGTTCGCGACGAGCCAGCAGCAGCCACAGGGGAGGTACAAGTACAACGACAACGGTACTGCTGATATCAAGACAACATATATTCTTCTGTGCTTGACCGCTGTTCTAGATATCTTTGGGGTGTTGATCAGTAAGTTGTTCGACTCGCTCATGTTCAGAGCGGATGTTCCGGCACTGTGCGAGAAGCTTGCAGGGTATAACCTCATAGACTCGGTGCTCAGCCAGACAAGGACGACAACGACGACTATTGGGTGGCTACTCAAGTGTGCCAGGCGCATTTGTTACAAGGAAGCAGGTTATTCTGCAGGTGACGAAAAATATATGCAATTGTTGGGCCGTTCGGTCTCAGATGCTATCACTGCACAACTGGTGCGTGTTTTTGATCAAGTCAAGAACGCTGACCTCTCCAGCTACAGAAGCTTCACCAAGACGGACTACTGGAGTAAGTATCAAACGGCAAGGCTGCTCGATACGACCTACTACTGGACTAGTAATAGAAATGAGCCGCCGCCGTCATTTAACAAGACGATATGGCGAAGCCTTCGTAAGATGCCATTCGACGAGAGTGTCCTCACCTGGCACATCGCCAGCGACCTCTGCTTCCGCGTCAAGCCTCCGATGCACTTCAGGTGTAGGCCTCCACATGGTGAGGTGGTTCGTGAAGTATGCACTGAGGCAATATCCAACTACATGGCCTACCTACTCATGTTTAGACCCGACATGCTGATGACCGGCAGCAGGCAAAATCTATTCACTGAAGCCACACGACACATGAAGCGCATCATCACCCAAGTCATCGAGGAAGACGAGAGCCAGCAGCTGCCGATCAACACAATCCTCCTAGTCAAGATCAAGGAAAAAGCAGTCATGCTCAAAGAAAAAGAGGCATACAGTATCATCACCGATGCTTGCAACCTCGCACAGGAGCTGCTCGTCATGGAGGACGATGATGACCGTTGGGATTTGATGCACCGCGTGTGGGTGGGTATGCTCTGCTACTCCGCCAGCATGTGTAGGGGCTACCTGCACGCCAAGAGCTTGGGCGAAGGCGGGGAGTTCCTCTCCTATGTCTGGCTCCTCATCTCGCTCCAAGGGGCCAAGACCTTGGCAGACAATCTTCAGATGCCAGATATAGAAGCAGGGGACGACCTCGACGACGAAAAGTCGAAACAAGACAAGAAAGTTATGATTCCTTGGGATTATTTTGACTTCCTCGTGAAACCTGCTTCGGACCAAATAGAAGGCAGAAGGCACGAATCTTGAACAAAGATGGATGCCAAACAAAGAACAAGGGGACGACGACCAAAAGGAAGAACAAGACCTGGATGCATGCTGGCTTGGTGAGATTCGTTGGCCAGACGACGGATATCAATAACTTTGTTGATTTTTTTTGCGAGCTACTATTTAGTTGATTTATTTGTTGTTTTTCCCTTGTCGTGTGATGTGCTGTCTTCTTTTGTTTTTTTATTAGTTATTATTGCTGCAGTAGCAGCATATGCATGCATCATTTGCACGAGTGCGTGCTACTTCTATTGCGGTGTGTATGTAAGCTGCTTGAGATTGTTGGTCGTGTGTCGGTGTGTGCATGATTATTCATTGTCTAATAATAATAACAATAATACTCTGATGACCATTTACCTCTAGTTCAGAGATGACATTATATATATAATAATATTTTTTATATCATCACTATTTTTTAGACCTTCGGCAGAAAGAGTTTTTGTTATACTGTAGGCCTGTTAACACCCTAGTTACCAAGACCCACACCCACCAACAAACATATGAAGGATTACATGATTGAAACTATTTTGCTACCAATTGGAGTCCAAATCTCCCGCTCAAGCAACCTCATCTTCCAGGCCGTCCAGGTTTAGACATCGAACCCACCATTGAAAAGGATTTACAAGCGTTGCTGCTTGTTCTCCGATAGGTCATCTCGAAATGCGACTTTGAATTTCTGCTCAATATCCCGATCGGCCTCATCCCCTTGATCTTCGAACCCTAGTTTTCTCGAAGGACCCTTTGTGCCTACACAATTGCACTTGCCGCATGCGGCCTAGCCGCGATGTGAGTGCTTCGCTTGAGAGAGTGGATGGACACCAGCGTCCATAGGCGCCTTAACCTCGGACCAACATGGATGAGCGACGTAGACATTGACAAATCTCCGCCTCAATGTCTTTGTACATAGAGAGCAACATGGAAGCATCCGCCGGCGCATCATCGTCCGAAGAGGGGCGACTACATGGCTCTAGATGATGATCGAAGCCGATAGCTCCAATGACATGATGGTCGTGCACCACCAGCTCCTCCATTGGGTCCTACTCCAGCTAGGAGCATTATTGGTGAGGTTTGGACTAAGTCACCCTCATTAGGTCCGGAGAGACACAGGTCCACCGGTGGAGCCACCTCCAACACTTCCTGGCGTACCTCCACCTCAACTATCATTGGATCGAACTCTCTATGCAAAAAAATATCCACCATTGGATGACAACGTGGTCACGCGCGAGGCAGTTGAAGCAAAGGTCCACAAGCTCTGACGATACCAGACGTTGGCGGTTGCGTGCTGTTTCTAGGACAGCATCGATGGTGATGACTCACGATAGTCCGAAAACCATCGGTGTCAACATTGGGCCCACATCGAGGCCGCTGAGCGGCATCATGCACCGCTGACCGCCGCCGCTGGCCAAGCCACTCGAGCAAAGGAGCCCTCACGGCCTACTGCGAGCCAAGGTGATGTTGCGTAGGCAGCGGCGTGGGCTACCGGTGGTGGTGGGCCAAAAGACCTATGCTGCTGATGCCGACATTGATGCCACTTGCCCCCCGCAAGCACCGGCGGGCACCCTCCACGGCGGCAAGACCTTGCATCCCCTTCATAGCCCTGGCCAATGCCGGAGGCATCGCTTGGAGAGCCTAGCAAGCAGTGTCCAGGTATGATAGGCACGCGACCACATGGGTGGGCTCGTCATAGGAGCGGCCCGCACCGGGGTCAGCATCCGTCTAGCGCCTAACCTTTGAGCGCCCCATTGAACTGCCTCCAGGATGGAAGGGGGCAGTATGGTGAGAAGGATTTTAACAGCCGTGGAAATGGACCACCGACAGCAACAACGATGGCGACGGAAGTGGCACCCCCTACGCATGCACGTTATTATCGGTGGAGAATGCTGGGGCAGGAACCACGTCTTCCTCATCGTCGTCGTCGTCATCCAAAACATCCTCCTTAAATGTAACATTATAGCTTTAAGTACACTAGGAAAGGTCTAAACATTCATGAACTACTCTTCTAACCACCTGAGGTATCATTAAGGCATGTTGTATTAAACATTTTCTCCATCTTAATATAAATACACGCAAACCTTTTGTGTGGTCGTGAAAAAAAATATGCAGACATTCACAACTTTTTAATTACTGTTTATCTGTGTGCACTTGTGGCGCGCTGTTGGATGATTAATAATACTGTGACCATCACGATAGGAGGGACGAATATCAAAGGCTTCAAAGTTCAGAGATAGGAAACAACTCACAGCACAGCAGGCATATTTCGTCTCTAATACGTTAGCACATTGGAATATAGCCACGGGCATAGAAGCAACCAAATAGAAACAAAGTTGTAGTAGCTACTAAACAGTGTGACGGCTTTTCTCTTTTCTTCTTTTCCCTTTTTCTGTTGTTTTTGACAAAGCGTGTGATACTAATAATAGGAATAAAGTAGGGATACTTAAATGTTTGTCCCAATTGCTCTATGGAAGGCACACTTGTTAGGCGACACCATATTAGAAACACAAGAGAGTTTGTACCCGTACTTGGAGAGTTTCCGGTGTAGCTCCCTCGAGGAGCATGCCGAGGAGCCCCACGAGAGAGCAGATCTAGGCGAGAGGAGGGCCGATCGGGCGGATCTGCTAGCATCCCCACCGGATCTGCCCCCTTCGGTGTCTTCAGCCGACACAAGTCGGTGGTGGTGCTCTCGGCCTCCACCTATCGGGGGGGGGGGGGGGGCTGGTCCACGGCTCCCTTCGGGCTTGGTTGGGATGGGAATGGATGTGGCGGTGGTGATCGTCCTTGGCCTTCTTGGTCGGGAACGACGCTCGGGTAGATCCGGCGTGTTGATGGTGGAAGTTCGTAACGGTGCTATTGGAGGCTCTGTGTCGCGGGGTTTGATCTTTGGGAATGCTTGGCAAGGGTTGCCTGGCCCTCTTTTCCCCTCCACCTGCATTCCCCCTACTGGGCTAGTTCCTAGGGTCAGGCTACCTCTATAGGACTCCGGTGGTGGTAGGTGTGGAGGAGGCATGAGGTTGGGGCGAAATCTTAGATGACGGCTTCTACGGATGTCGTTCCCTCCTTGGAGGTGTATTTTGCTACCTCTGTCCTCTTTGCTGCGAAGGATTTTGCGGCGAAAACCTTCCCATGTCGGGCTAGCTTGTCATCACATTTATGTTACTAATTTAAGAGTTTGCTAGGTGATCCATCTTACTCTATGGACCTCATGTCATCTGTGATGAAACTTCCCTTGTGATGATGGTGTTTGGTCCTCCCGGGGTGATGATCCAAGTTGTTGTTAGTTGGGTATATTTTGACCAAGCTGCAAGTGGTAGCGTGAGTTGTCGTAGTATCAAATTAAGTTGAATGGGACAACACTCTCCTCAGTTGTATGGGTTTTCTAACTCAGTTTCCATTCAAAAACTAGGGTGGCAAATGTTTTGCCGTCCTTTCAAAAAAATATCAAATGTCACTACGGTTCATCTCTTCAACCTTTAGTAATATCCTCAAGATCTCTGCGGTAGTGATGATTTGAGCAACTTAGATCTTTTAACTAAATTAAATTTCAGGGTTAAATTTAGATTTTCTAGCCTCATTAAACAACCAAAATTAATATGACAGTTGATGCCAAATATTCGATCATAGAGTCGCTAAGCTTTTTATGGTGGGAATATGCTGCATGGTCTTGCTTTAGAATGATCGTACTAGCACCAAGAACACGCGCTTGCAATCCGTTCCTACCATAATTACCATAACTAGATGTTTCTGCTTCAGCCTCGCTTACAACCATGTTTGCAAACTTCTTGTACCGCTTAAATTTACAGTCTGGGAACACACTTGCCAAGTGCTCATCGCTCCTGCAAAGAAAGCAATTCCCCTTGCCTCTACTTTTTAAACATAGTTGTTTGCTTAGGTTATGAGTTGTTCTCTTGTTCTTCTTCTTCTTGCTAGGAGCAACACTAGAGTTTTTTCTTCTACACCAAATTAGCATCACAAGACTCAACTCCTTTCCCATTAGTGTCTTTGCGCTTGCCTTCTACTCAACATCATGAGATCCAGTAAGCTCAGCCATGCTAAACTCTTATCTATTATATTTCAGAAAAGTAGTAAAATCTCTCCAAAGAAGGTGGTAACATGGCTATGATACCACGTTTCACAAACTTCTCAAGCAACACAAATGGAAATTCTAGGTGTTCACTAGAGAACATAGCTTTGCAAATTGAGGAACATTTTTGCACAGCATCAACATTAAGAAAATTCTGCCCCCAAATTCCTGATACTGGAATATACAGAAACCAGATACTGAATGCAGGTCATCAAAAACTCAAGATCGATGAGTAGCTGGAAGAAAGCACGTACAGGTAACGAGGGTGATGATCCACATATGGAAGAAGAGGGCGTACGGGATCCCCCTGTTCTCCGCATTCCTCCGGTCCATGGTGCAGCCGGGGCAGCCGGCGATGTACACATCGGGCTTGGTCTCCAGCAATGGCACACATACGTCGCCATTGCCGTTGGCCATCTTCCCTTATTTCTCTTCTTGTTGGTCCTTCCTTATGTTCGGTGCCAAGCGATTATATGTATATGTGTATATATAAATGCCAGAGTGATGTGTAATGCAGGTACTGCTTAAACATAAGGTCGACCTTGACAAGAAACAAAAAGTCAGAAGTGATCATGCGTGTGCTGGATGGAATCCCAGCTCAACAATATATATGCAAGGTGAGCCCTTACTGGACTGATCCCGTAAAGTATCTGATTTCACACGCACGCTGCTCGCGTTAAAGAATTAACTAGTGAGAGAGATCTACGACTTTGAGATCGAGTAGACTTTTCTGGTGTAAACTTGAACTACTGGTTTGGGAGACTAACATTTTTTTAGATTGAGGAGAATGTTTCCAGTGGCCTACCCGGCTACCCCATTCACAAGTGAATGAGTACAGCCCTGCAATACAAACTCAAGGATACTTTAGTCTTAGATCCAAATCCGACGACCTGGACTGAAAGCAACACAACACCTAACACAGACAGAAAAACATATAGTTCACACAAAGCCACAAGAAACTACGTACGACTAGTTTTCAGTTCTTCTCCTATCACTACTGGAAACCGAAAATTTACTGTCGGTATGGACCCCACCGACAGAAATAATATAATTATTCTGTCGGTTTAGCAGGCCCGACAGTACAACAACAAAACCGACAGAAAAATGTCTAATTTACTGTCGGTATATACGTTACCGACAGAACAATTGTGTACACACGGAAAACATGTTATTTTTCGGGGTCGTATATTTTCTGTCGGTATTTGTCTAAACACAGGAATATTAAAGGGAAAAATCCAGCGCGCTAAAACTTGCTGCCATTCCCGCCCAGCCCAAACATCCGCGCCAAACCAAACCTAAAAATGGGCCTTGAGCGCCAAAATAGAAAAAAGGGCCCACAATTTAGTAATTAAAAAAAGGCCAAAGATATTTCCTTCGTGAAGGCAACCGGATCTATTTCCTTCGTGAAGTTTCGGTCGGCCCGACTCCCGGAGCGACTCCCGTCCGTGAAGTCGCGCCTCCCGTCCCGTCCGTCCCGGAGCGCCGCTCTTCTCTCCTGTCCGTGCGCTGCCTCACTCCCCAGGCCGCCGGATCCTGCGCCGCCCCTCTCCCGCGCCGCTCGGGCGCGCGTCGCCAGGTGCTCGGGTGCCAGGCCCGCGCAGCCCCCAACGCTCTCGCTGCGACCTGGCACCGCCGTCCACCCCCAACGTCGTCCTCGCTCCGGTCCAAGGCGGCGGCTCACCTCCCTGCTGCTACATTTGAGGTATTATCCTCTTGTTCAGTCTCTACACAAGTTGTGTTCATGGGATTCTCAATCCCACAACCAAATCACTGGAACTCGTAACCCTAATGCCCAGATCTGCTTGTGGAGGTGCTTCTGACTACGAACCTGCATCAAGAGGAGCCCGTGACGGAGGCTAAGGTGGAGGAGAAGCGCAACAATGGAGTCGAAGTAGCCTGCAGCAAAGGATAGCAACGATTCAGATCCTGCTACTTCCACCTCTAAGGGTAAGCACTCAGATCCTGCTATGCTACTTCCAGCTGCATTTGCAATGGAGAGGCTTATTTGTTTGTGTGTTTGTCCTGTTTTCTAGAACACTACAACATGAAAACAATAGGATTCCTACTAATTGTAATCTTTCAAATACAGCTAGTTACTATGTCAAAATACAATTGGATGTACAGTGGCTGGCAGCGTGGTAAAGCGCCCTCTAATGAATGGATTAAGCAAACCAGTCAATTCTTGAACCATGCATTTTCCAATATGCAAGTAGCTACAAATGACACCATCGAGTGTCCTTGTGCCATGTGCCGAAACTATTTCAGTCTCAAAAGGGATGTTATAGAGATACACTTGTGCAAGCATGGTTATAGGGAAGACTATGAAACATGGATGCAGAACGTGGGGAGTGATATTGGGCATGATGAAGGTGATAGCATAGCAAATGGGGAGGGTTTTGATGAGGTTGATAGAATGGATCAAATGTTGATTGATCTAGCTGGGGATAATCCACCTATAGTAGATGAGCAACCAACACCATTTGCCAAGGCTTATTATAGGATGTCTGATAGTGCACGTGAGTTGGTGCACGAGAAGACCACACACTCTAGGTTATCTGCTATTGCTCGCTTGCTTGCCTTGAAGTCACGACACAACATGTCAATTGCAGGATATGATGATATCCTAGGCATAATACATGAACTTCTTCCTCCAGATTCTAATTTGCCCAACGACTTCTATCAATCAAAGAAACTACTAGAGGGTCTTGGTATGCCATTTGTGAAAATTGATGTTTGTTATAACAATTGCATGCTCTTCTACAAAGATGATGCAAGTAAGGACAAATGTGATGTTTGTGGTGAGAGCCGGTATGAGGTAGGTCGCCGAACAAAGGTTCCACGCAAAGTTCTGCGGTACCTACCCATCAAAGAGAGGCTGCAAAGGTTGTATGCACATGTGGATACAGCCAAGCTAATGCGGTCACCTAGTCCATCAACGTGTGGTAAGATAGTGCACCCTTGTGATGGAGAAGCTTGGCAGCAATTTGATCGAGACTTTCCAGAGTTTGCAGAGGACAGAAGGAATGTGCGGCTAGCTGTAGCAACTGATGGTTTCACACCATTTAGTACCCATGCTGCCCCGTACTCATGTTGGCCAGTCTTTGTGACTCCATTAAATCTGCCTCCTGGCACACTCTTAAGGCCGGAGTATATATTTCTTTCCCTTATTGTTCCTGGCCCTAAACATCCTGGGAAAAAGTAGAATGTTCTAATGCAGCCCTTAGTTGATGAGCTTCAAACATTGTGGGAAGTGGTTGACACAATTGATGCTTCGATAAAGCGTAGCTTCAAAATGAAGGCAGCATACCTTTGGTCTGTACATGACTTCATGGCATATGGAGACTTCGCTGGATGGAGCACCCATGGTAGATTGTCATGCCCATATGGATATGGCTGCATGGGTTTTCTACTAAAAAATGGTCATAAGGCTTGTTGGTTTGACCGTCATAGGTGCTTCCTGCCTATAGACCATGAGTTTAGGAAACAAGATAATGCATTTCGTCTTAGTGCTCCCTGTCGGTACAAAATGTTTCCCTGTCGGTATCACACGACAGGCAAATTCTTTCTAGACCTGTCGAACAACAATTTCCTGTCGGTTCAATACCGACACGAAAAAACCAACACCGACAGGATATTGTCGTAACCGACAGAAAATATCATTTTTACTGTCGAGCTATCCCTGTCGGTTTTTCCCTGTCGGTATACCGACAGAAAAATTAATTTTCCGTTTTTACTGTCGGTTTTGTCATTTTCCTGTCGGTTTCTGTACCAACAGGGAATTTTCAGTTTCAGTAGTGTATGTCTCCATTCCGTCCCCCAAAACAAAAGTTTAGCACTAAGACTTCAATTCGTCTGCAGCCTTCCTCCAAAACTATCCTCTTTTCTGTCACACACACACACACACACACACACACACACACAAAAAAACCTCCTCTTTTTCCTCTTTGGACAAATGAGACTAGTGTCTGATCCAATATGTCCCTCTAGAAATGATCCACAGAAAAGAGTTAGTATTCGATTTGTGAAAAAACGTGTCATTTCTACACTAGTACATGGCTGCTTCTTCATAGTCATCCCAGATCGATCGGCATGTCTTTATTATTTTGTGAAATGAGATCTGAGCCGATCGAGCTTATTATATTAGGGTATAAGTTCAACATGGTAGCACGATTAGAGCTGCAAGCTCACAAGGATTAGCCCTCAACCTGATTGCTATGACTGTGAGTGAATCTTGTTAAGGCATGTACACATGTTCGTTGATGTATCGTCCAAGGGATCGTGTCGATCGGATTGCTCGAGTTAGTTTGTAGATTTGATTTATCCGGCCTGTAACATATACTGCTCCTGTAAATGCCACGACAGAGGTTTCTTGTCTGAATCAGCAAGCAGTTAGCCACTGTGACAACCAAGATAGGGGCTCAGTGTTCCACGCCATTCGATACGCCTCTGACAAACTTAAAATTCTATCCTGCTCTGACGCTCTCCTTGTTATGTTGATCTGTACTCTACAGCCAAAAGTAATTTATTTGCCTTCCACACCACCAATATATATATAAGACACGCAATACGTACAGTCCACCAGGCTAACATACAAAGTTTTCATCAACAATAAAACCAGTCAAGTCTCCATCCGTTCTTCGTCGTGATGAATAATCCCAGCTGTTTGGTTCAAGAGCATGCTTAAGTCCTTTTCGCTTTACTAACGCGGGACTCGCCAGTCCATCTGATTGATCTGAATGATCCAATATTTCTGTAACTAACTGAAAACTCTAATTCCTATCATATTGCTGCTCTGGCATGGCCATAAAGGGCTTGAATGTGAACACGAGTCCAAGAAACTCGACGACGTTCAGTAGAAAGAACACCATCTGATCACCTGTATGTGGATTGAGATTATGGAATGAGAATAAAATTGAAACCAGATTGTCAAAATCCTGAAGTTCAGATGCACTGGTTCTCATTGTTCCTAATGATAACCAAGCATAATTAGGTGTGAATCTTTGGATTGTGCCCAGTTTAAACAAAGGCAAATAACATCCATAACTAAAATATAGACTGAAATACAAGAACAAACCAGAATATAGCATTGTGAATGCATCAAAAGATAAAACTTGACCTGGGAAGAAGAAAGCCCGCTGGCGTCTCTGTGCCCAGGAAAATCTGCATTTGCAGGTATTAGTAAGTCATGAGGATACCAAAATGCCTAAGCAAGTTTAGTAGTGCTTTGGCATTAAGTACTACAAATCAAACATTATATTTACTGAGACTTAATAATGAAATTAATAATATCACACAGAAGTAGTAACTATTAAGTATATATACTACTCACACAATGCCAGCCCCAGCAGGGGCGACTGCCTTGAATAAGGACATTGCTGTCATGGCCAGTCCATTTGCAGCTCCTCTTTGGTCTTGAGGCTGAATAATTGCACAGAGGTCAGTCAGTCTCATACTTGTAGGATACATTCCACAAAATGGGGTATTGAAATTGATTTAACTTATATGCACATACCACAGCATTATTTTGAAGGATGAAAGCGCTTGTGACGATAGTAACCTGATATAATATATCATTGATAAACTTATTAATATGAGGTGAAAAAATTCTAATTGGTCTCCAAGCTTATGAGTCTATAAGTCCATTACAATGCAACTACTCCCAATAACAGCAGATTTATTTTCTATCTAAAATATATAAGAAAGAAATGTCATAAGTGGCCAAAAAAATGTTCTGAAAATATCAAGGCAATGGAGAAAGAAAATACTCACACTAAGATTGTTTTTTAATACTGATGCAATATTCAAAATGATCGATAGTCCAGTTCCTGACAGATATGTCATATAGGGATAGGCAAAAGAAGAGGTATGCTCAGAATCTGCAAGATCATGCACCACATATGACTTGAAGCCAATTGAGTTAAACCTTATCAGCAGAACCACAGTTTTTACTCACAGCTGCAATTCGAGAAGACTTGATAGGTCCAAGAATTTTATTAATATAAGGATATACAGAGAGTTGATATATAACAAGACTGACACCTGGAAATGCAAGAGGCCGAATACTGTGATTTGTCAGTGTTGATATAAAAATAAATAGAAAAAGTCAGGTGTAAATAGCAGTGCCGTTCAGAAGAAAAGGACACAATAGCTAGGGAAGACTTTGAACACTCTGTCTAGCTTGGGATAAAATTAACAGTTCACGTCCACTATTGATAACAATGGACAGCTCCAATTGTCAAAGTTTATATTAGACTGATAAAATATACCAAAATAATAGGTCTTACCTGTTATTGAAAGCACTTGACCTACATCCTGAGATGATAAGCTAAGGCCACCATACTTCTTGTCACTTTCAGCCCATAAAGAGAACACCTAAAGTCGTAGCAGTACGTACTTAGCTCTCATTCTCATAAAAGCCAAAAGTTAGGTCATTAAGTAGTATAACAACGTAATTGATTGTGTGGTTACCAATTATATAGTAATAATCTCCGATTGTAGGTTGTTCACTTATTCATGATTTTAAAATTGTGTTGAGTACTTAAAGATCTGTTAATTAGCAATTTTACTTCATTTGTAGTTGCTTATAACCCTCATTCTTGCAATTTGGCTGCTCATAGTCTAGCCGCCCGAGGGCAAGTTTGCTTTTGGGTGATGCTCCAGTTCAGGACAGTATTCCAAGTTGTATTCGTCTACTGGTTGGCAATGATTTGGCAATAGTTAATGGGTAATGCAGAGCTCTTCCATGTTCAATTTTTTTTATGTCTGCCAGAATGTAAAAATAATTCAAGAGCACAATTGTTGTAGAATAATCCATAACCATCTGACAATAATATTAGGAGCAGTTTATAAATTTAGATATTAAGGCCATCTACACAAAAATAGCTAGGTTTATATATACGATGTATCAAATACGCCTACTAGTTATATTTTTATATCTAATGCATGTTTGGAGAACACATAATTAACAGACATCACATTTAGGATAGTTTTCAAAACCATAAGAAACAAAAAAAGGTAGAGATATACCTCCGTATAAGCCATATCATGGAAGGAGAAGACACAATACATAATTATGGATGACACCAATGGCCAATTCTTGAACAAACTCTTCTTGTCATCCAAGCTAGAATTTTTTTTCAACCTTCTCTTTGTTGTCAATATTCAGGTGGGCTTCAAAGCTTCAACTATTTTATTTTCATTTTCATTAACTTTATGCTTGTGTAGTGTCTCCTAAAAGGATTTCAAGGTACTTACTATATAATGTGGAAGAAAAAATTTTTTGGAACCTGTCAAGTTTTCATAGCAATCCAACATACCGGCATCCATATGCAGCTTGCAAGAACAACAGTAGCAAAGAGTGATGTGCACAAGCAGGGTAAGAAATACGGGAACCTGTCAAGTTTTCATCAAAATGTGAGTATTAGAGACATCAAATATCTTTAATATTCTGGTTTCGATAAAAGAAAGAATACCTTCCAAAGAATGAGTCTGATGAAAAGATGTCTGGAAATTTTTCTGCAGGCTGCCATTCAAGAATTGTGTTACGGTTTCTAATAATTCATAGCCTAAACTAGTTACATTCTCTACTAACCAGTGCAAGGTAGCCTCCAACAGCAGGTCCAATGATCAAACCTATCCCCCAAGCCGTGCTGACCTACAATTACAAGAAATTGAACTTCAGAACAAAAACAGCTACAACAAGAGAAGTTAAAATTCCATTCATGTATTATTTATATTACAAGTGATAGTCCCAGTGCTTCATGTTCTGGTCGGCAAATTTCAATAGCATAAGCCTGCAAAAGTTTGCCATAAAAGGCATCAGCTGACTACATCTTGCATAGAAGTATTGAACAACATGCTAATTTACCTACTTTTATTGGCCCAAGCAAACCATTTAAAGCACCAAGGAGAAATCTTGTAGCTATTGCCATCCAGTAACTAGTACTAAGCCCAAACAAGGTATTAAATATGACCCTGCAATATTAACAAGATTTATTTGAGGATCAACCTATAGAATCAAATTCATTATAAGATAGGAATGAAAGAAAAATAATGCTTTAGTCAATACTGGTGGAAGCAAAAATATTTACTAACACAGACAAAATGCCAACCATGACTACTGGCTTTCTCCCAATACGATCGGCTGCTATTCCCCAAGCAGTTGAAGTCAAGCATCTACCAAGCATAAATGAAGCACCTGAAAACGTGTCCAGAAAAAGTTCAAAACATCATACTCAACCATCTCACATGTGAATCAAACAATTTATGAAGACTAACCCACAAATCCAGCATAGAAACCAATATCTTCAGTTCTTTTTGCAACATGCAAGTCTCTTATCTGAGAAATAAATGAACTAGATTAATATTGAAAAATTAGTAGTTCTATCACTATTGATATATAGAACAATGAAATGATTCAGGTTAAAAAGGAAAAGATGGCATACATACCATGAAATACAAAAAAGGGAATAGTGATGACACCGGTAAAGCTGAATATAGAGAAATAAAAGTGTTAATAAATGTACATTGAACTTTATGCAAGAGAGAGCTACAAGGACCACTACAATGTATTGTTCCATAGTCAGCATTGGTCAGCAATAATTAGAAAATGATTATCCAACTTGGCAACAAAGTAAAGGTGCTTACATGGAAAGGGACAGTAAAAATAAAAAAAACGTTTTTTGTAAAAAAAGAAGAAAACTATTGGTAAGTGTTTCTAGCTTTCTAAGATTATTTCAGAGTGATTGTGCATGACTTTTTATTATAACAGTGTTCTCCAGATGGCTCTTATTAGTACCTTTGACATATACTCGATCTGGTACATGTGAATGTCTAATAATAACCACCCAACACCGATCCCTCCGGGACTTTTGACCGCAAAAAAAAAATGAAACTTTCCTAGAGTATCAATCAAGAGATGTATGTAGAAGCAGGTTTGGGAGGACAGAATTCCGGATCCATACCAGCAGAAAGGCAGATGACCCAGACATACAAGAACTCCTTGTAAGGAATCCCCTCTTGGAGGTCCTTCTTGTGACCGTAAGCACAGCCGGGGCACCCCGGATGGTACCTCTTCTCGAGCAACGGCGCCGAAGTGCTCTGCTCCTCCTCCATTGGAGGCGGCCACGAATGCAATCCTCAACTCGACGAGCTTTTCTCAGAGGACAAGAAGAGGAGGACGTGCTGTTACACCCTTCTTTTTATACAGAGAAGAAAGGAGAAGGAAGCCAAATGGTACTGCATTGCGCCGTTGCGATGGTTTGGGTGACCCATGCCACGCCAAAGCAATTGCGTCAGGCGCTGCGTCATCCCCCACCATAAAAAGACAGAGGAACATGTGAATGGACGGCCGGCCAGCGCCGAGGAACGACGATCGCAGGCGAGACAAATATGGGGGCATTTGGAATTTGGATCAATGGGCTAACAAATAGCTGATCTGTTTGCATGCTAGATAGGAGGGGCTAAAGATGAACTGATAAGTGCTAATGGAGATTAATCGGTGGTTATATCCCATTACCTCATAATTTTTTTTTGAACCTTCCAAGCGGCATTACGCCCTTGTATTAAAAGACTGGTACTCAGCTAAATCGCGAGTACAAATATTCATTACAAACTCTGGGAGGGGGTCAACCCAAAAGTGGTATTGACCCGGGTCCCAACTCATACCAAGAGAAGCTAATTCATGTGCTAAGGAATTAAACAACCTAGGGATTTTGCACACTTGTACAAACTCAAAGTTCGCCTGACGATACGCCTTGATCTCATGGAATAAACCTCCACTCGTGGACAGATCAAACTCATCAGTAGAAATGGCTTCCAGCAAATGAGCACAGTCCGTTTCAAGAATCGCCTTCGCCACGCCAAAATGGACTGCCGTCTCCAGTGCTTGCTTACAAGCCATTGTTTCAGACATGAGAGCATCCTGGACCGGACCCAAGCACCCTGCCCCGGCCACAACCACGGTGCCTTCATGATCTCATATAGCAAATCCCCATGCTCCATGCTTTGATCTCGTTGAGAAACTGCCATCTATGTTAATCTTAAGCACACCCTCCTCCGGAGGTGACCAGCACTCAATCACAGGCTGCAAGTCCAGCTCCTCCTTACCAGACTTCGATTTCTCAAGGATCTCCCAGGCCATGTTCAGCACTGAGTCCGTAATAGCGTGACAACTGGGCATTAATTCTCCGATATTGACTTTATTCCGGACCGACCACCACTTCCAAAGCAGCACACAGACAATGGTTTTGATGTCTTCTCGCAACTTCAGTATTTCCTCCACCACTGTCTGAGCCGATAGGAGGGAGGCCAGACTCTTTCTCTCCGACTCAGCCCAAGCTCACTAAAGACCGACGAATCTCCTTGCACTTGAAAAAACAATGTGCCCCGTCTTCATCAAACCGTAAACACATCGGACACCTTGTATCAAGATCGATGCCTTTGCTTTTGATATTGAGTTTGAAAGCCAGGCTGTTGTGTGCTACTCTCCAAACAAGTTGCTTGATTTTTGGTGGTCCAGGAATTTTCCAAATCTTCTTCCACACCTGTCTGCCACCACTTGAGGACTGCATGGATGACTCTCCTCTTTGTCTGCAGCACTTCGCCTCCCTCTCATCCTCCAACATATGGTATGCCGATTTCACAGAGAACCGGCCCTTCTGATCATAGTACCAAGCAACCCAGTCATCGCGATCAGCATGCACTAGAATAGCAATGATCTTCCCTGCATCCTCAGGCCAAAATATATCATGTATCAAGTTCTCGTCCCATGATCCCGACACCGGATCAATTAGTTCAGACACTTTTGACAGTAGGACATTTCGCCTTGGTGTAATCGGTCGACGAGACCCGATTGGGATCCAAGGATCTTCCCAAATCCGAATCGTGCACCCATCCCCGACACACCAAATGATCCCTTTCTCCATTGCCTGTAATCCTCGAAGCATACTTCGCCAAGTATAGGATATCCCTGGCCCCTCTCTTGCTGCCCAGATATTACCATCCGGAAAGTATCTAGCTTGTAGCAAACGAGCACAAAGGCTGTCGGGATTCGAACAAGGCGCCAACATTGTCGGCCAACATAGCTAAGTTGAAGAGATGCAAATCTACGTAACCCAACCCACCCTTCTCCTTTCGACTAGCAAGAGTTGGCCAAGACAACCGGTGCATCTTCTTCTCATTTACTTGTTGCGCCCAAAGAACCTACATATCATGGAGCTGATCTCATCGCATAAAGATTTTGTGAGGTCAAAACACGACATGGCATAGGTTGGGATTGCTTGAGCCACTGCTTTAATCAGAGTCTCCTTCCCAGCCCTAGATAGCAATTTCTCCATCCAACCTTGAATTCTCTTCCACACTCTATCCTTTAAATATGAGAACATCTTACTCTTCGATCTACCCATATATACCGGGAGACCCAAATACCGATCAGACCTAGCTTCTTGAGACAGATTCAACACATTCATAAAACTCTCCTTTTTCATATTGCCACAACTCTTACTGAACAGGATAGATGACTTATCCTTATTGATCATTTGCCCCGAACATTCCTCATAAAGTTGCAGTACATGCTGCAGATAATTTGCATTCTCATCATTAACTTTCAAGAGAAGCAAAGAATCATCTGCAAACAAGAGATGAGTGATACTCGGGGCATTTTCACATATAGTGACTCCCTCCAATTGGCCAGCTCGTTCTCCTTCATTCGAGTAATTCGAGAAAAGCCCTCCGCACATAGCAAAAACAGATAAGGGGATAATGGATCTCCCGACGCAATCCCCTCGATGGCACAATCTCATCGATCAAAACTCCATTCACCTTAATTTTATAAGTGACTCGTTGAGACACACTGCATAATCAGATCAACCCACCGCTGATCAAATCCCAATTTCTCCATCATACGCCTCAGGAAATGCCACTCAACACGATCATAAGCTTTACTCATGTCCAATTTTAGAGCCGCATAGCTCTCACCATTCCTTTTATTTTGCAGAAAATGAGTAAGCTCATATGCCACCAATACATTATCTGTGATAAGACGACCCGGGATAAAAGCACTTTGGTTTTGGGATATAATGACAGGCAATATATTTTTCAGGCGCCCCGCAAGCACCTTTGAAGCCACCTTGTACACCACATTACACAAACTTATCGGACGCAGGTCTTTTAGACTTTCAGGATTTGGCACTTTCGGGATGAGCACAATTATTGTTTCATTCCATTGATTGGACAGGGCACCGCCATTGAGAAAATGCAAAACCTCTCTAGTAACATCCTCTCCTACCGTTGCCCAGTACTTCTTATAAAACAATGATGTCATACCATCCGCTCCTGGAGCCTTCAGATCACCAATTGAATCCAAACCCGCTTTCACCTCCTCCACCGTGAAAGGTTTCATAAGTGATAAGTTCATATCATCGGTGACTTTGTGTGGAATCTTTTCCATCAATTCATCAATACGAGCACTGGAGTTGCAGTAAACAAATTGGTATAAAAATTAGAAATCAAGTCCCTAATCTCCTCCTCTTCTTCCACTACCCCCCCCCCATCATCCTTTCTAAGCCTAGAAATACGACTTCGCCGCTTCCTTTCAAAGTGGCATATTGATGGAAAAATTTTGTATTACGATCCCCATCTTTTAGCCAATGCACCTTCGCTCTCTGCCTCCAATATAAATTCTTTTTCTCCTCTAATTTTTCTAACTTAAACTTCAACAACTCCTCACGCCGCACCGAATCAGCCGACACCGTTCTTCTTCTACACTCCTCCAAAGCTCGCCTCGCTCTCTTAATGCTTTTTTCAAGTCCTCCCAAAACGTTCCTTCCCCACTCGCCCAACTCCCTCGCTACATTCTCGAATAGCACTCCCAACCGACTCACCCTTGCCTCCACCGACGTCCTCCAAGCATTATCAACAATCACCTCGCACTCCTCTTCCTCCGCCCAAGTAGCTTCAAAACGGAACACCGGTGGTCTTCTACTACCACCACCACCTCCACTCCCCAAGGGAGGAATAGAGCTTACTATGACAGGACGATGATCGGAATGTCTAGGTTCCCCATTTATTATATGATACAAGGGAAAACGCAAGACCCAATCTTTATTTGCAACAGCTCGGTCCAAACGTTCACGAACATACCGAACATTATTATGATTATTATTTCTCCAAGTAAATGGATCCCCCTCAAACCCCAAATCCGCCAACTCGCAATCCTCCAGAGCTCCATGGAAAGCATCCATGCAGCTTTGAGATTGATCCGGCCCTCCCTCCTCACAGGCCAGCAAGATCTCATTAAAATCACCCAAGCACAACCAAGGTCGTGAACGCGCTGCATTGAGAGTGCGCAGCGCCTTCCACGAAAGCTTCTTGTCCTCCGGCTCCCCATAGAAGCCCGTCAGACGCCAAACAAAACCATCCTCCTCAGTCACCTCCGCGTCAATGTACAAGCGTGAAATGCCTTGTACATGGACATTTATTCCGTCGTCCCGAGAAAAGAGCAAGACCGCCCCGAGTCGGAGAGCAGTCCTTAACCACCATGTTCGCTAAACCCATCTTCCACCGCAAGCCATCAATCTCCTTCTCCACCATGCGTGTCTCAGACAGAAACAAAATGTCAGGGTCCTCCTACTTCTGGACGTCCAGAAGACCACGAACTGCTGCGCCGTTCCCCAACCCGCGGTTCCGGGCGATGATCTTCATTTGTTCTCGCAGGGCTGTTCCGACAGCCCCGCCTTCGATGATGAACTATGATCCTCCACAGATACTTGCTTCGCCTTCTTGCTTCCACCCTGATCATCCAAATCCATGTCATCTACCCCTCCTTTCCTCTTCCCTGCCATCACCTCCACAGTGCTTCCCACAGTATTTGGAGAAACCCTTGGAAATTTTTTAAAAGTACCACCCTTCTTCCCCTCAGCCTTCTCCTTCCCCACGCCCTTCTTCATGACTCAACCCCACACCGCATGGTACCGTTCACGTTCCCCCTACACCATCCCCATCCGAGACCACGAGATCATTCGTTGTAAATCATCGCCAAACTCCTTTGCTTCCACAGTTTCCACCGCCACTTCATGAGCATTGTCATCCTCCCCATCGTCATTCTTCTCCTTCTCCTCGATACGACAGGAGCAAGGTTCTCCTCCTTCCTCCAAGACACGCCATCGCCGGACTTACCACGACCACCAAATCCCGAGCGAGACCGCCGATCCACCCGAACCACCCGACCTCCCGAAGAGAAACTCCCTAGCTCCCGGTTCCTTGCCACAAACGGTCTCCTTGGCGGCACATATCTCGGTTCCCGACTGTATGGCGCCTGTTCATCCGTCCCCAACCTCTTAGCACAAGTTTTATCCACATGGCCAATGCGACCACATGTATAACGTAAATCCGGTAGATGCTCATAAGTGATCGGGCACCACCGCTCACCCTTCTCTCCCCGAGGTCTGCCATCACACCACGTCGCGGAGAGGCTTACGAATATCCAGGCAATTTTGATTCGCAAAGCACGCCCCACCGCCGAGTCATCGCCATCGTAGCAACCTCTATGAAACTCCCCACATCATCTCCTATCACCATTGCTGCCTCCTGTTCATCAAACCCAAAGGCAATCGCTCCACCCTCATCCAGATCGGAATAAAGTTGAACTCGAAATCCTCCACCGCTTTCGACCCATCAAACTCCTCAACAACCAAGTAACTCTTCGAGATCGACCACGGCCCATCATCTACGCCCTCCTAAGCCGAGAATCCCGATTAAAAGTAATCGGGAAGGTATTATCCTTCGAGATCTTTGCACGAGATGCCCTTAGTTGGGCACCAAATCCACCCGACGGAATTTTCGAGGACCTCCCGGTTGACGTTCTTCTCCGACAACGGCTTGGCGACCTTTGTGGCCGCCGATCAGCCACCACCTTGGACCGGATCCGATCTCGCCCGATCTTCGGTGTCTTCTTCTCTTCGACGACGGCTTCAACCTTCCCAACATGCCCTCGACTCCCTCCATCACCGCCGATCCGGGAACACGAGCCAAGATCTCGTCGACGGGGTGGACACCGGGTGCGCGGTCAGCAATATCTAGGGTTTAGGGGACTAATGTTTAACTCCGATCCAAGACAGATCGCAAAAGGAACCTAACAGAGATCTCCGGACAAAGCGCACGGGAAGAGGAGAGACACGAGGAGATTAAGGACGGGAAAAACGAACGACGACGAGATCGGCAAGAGAACGACTCGAGTCGCCTAGGGAAGCCCTAGACGCCGAGAATAAAGAGGTTTCTATTTGATTAGAATTTTTTTTTTTTTGAGATTGAAAGGGAGTCGCCCCCATTACCTCATAATTAGCCCATGTTTTGTTAGTTTTATATTATCAGATGGGCCTGTTTTTAGTCTTGGGATCCAAACACCCCTAGTGAGAGACCCGGTGAAGGTGAGATGTAGATTTTGCAAGGAAGTCTAGCAATTGTTTTATTGTTTCGCAAAAAAAAAGTTTTATGTTATGGAACGTAAGTTTACAAACTACACCCTTGGACCACGCTAATTGTCTGTTTGACAAAAAAAAAAGTTTGATTGCTACTATAATTCTTTGTATTAAAACGACATGTGGCCTACACAATACAAATTGAAGTATCGGAATCGGCGACCGAAGGGGGTGAATGGGAGCCTCAAATTTCTCTCGAAATATTTGGCCACTGTCCCAAATTCAAACCCCAACAAGTAAAATCCTCGAATCTAAAATACCCACACCAAGCGGTGATGGGAGTATCTAGATAAATTCTTTAGGGTGATAGAAACCCAACGCAACAAGCGGAATGCAAATCGGAGCACAAACGACGAAACGACGCGCAAAACTAGAAATCGAGCTAGTGAAAATTCTGCGAGAAAATCACCAGAAAATTGTTCATCTATCTCCTCAAATCTGACCAAACTGGATGGGCCAAAAAAGCTTACTGGAAGCTGCAACCTTGCATACTGTGATTACCAAATAGGAAGTAAATAAATACTTCTTTAATTTGCCAATGTTTGCTATGGGCAATCACGAAGCAAGAAGCTAGCTTTCAAAAAAAAAAAAAAACAAGCACGTGAATTCCTTCTTCTCTCACGACAAGCACCTGCACCCAAACAAATTAGCTGGACCCGAAGGCTCCGGACCCAATCGATAGCCACACTCAGGATCAAGCACCGCTGCGAGAAAAGAATTGAGCACGGTGCCACCGGATGCCTCGACAAGAACCCGTCGGCCTCCTTGGCTCGGGAACCGACTAATGATTTTACCAATCAAGCTGATTCGAGACAAAGTAAAAGAAGGCACGGGACAGATCGATGGATCTTAGTAACCGAACTGACCAAGATCCCAACTCCCTCGAGATTGAGCAGGAAAAACACAAGGGAAAAGACAAAGACCGGACCCGGCAAGTCGTTCTTTGCAGCACTCCGTTCCCGATGACCGGACCGGGAACTCACTGGATAAGTGGCCGACGGCGATGAAGCACTAGGGCCTGCGCCTGCTGTGCACATCGGCGTCTGCTCAAGCACTCCACCTCGATGGGTGAGTTCAGAAATTGGGAGCAGGAGCTACGGCAGGACCCTCTCAAATCAATCTGGTTTTAAACATGACAAACAACAGGCAAAAGGAGGAGCGACCGACGGGAGGCACGAAATAGCAGAAGCATAGGAGCGTTGGACCTCAAGCAGATATAGGCTTGACGCCTTCACTGGTCTGCTCGCCTGGAAGCTAAACACACAGAACAGGAACTCAAAACCAGACCACAGAAAAATCAAGAACCATGATTGAATACAAGATGCAAAAGAGAGCTCGAACAGTCTGCTGTATACACCTGCTGACTGTACAAGATCTCGAAAACCACAAAAATAACTCAGGAATCACAGACACATGATTAAACCCGGAGGAAACAGCTGAGACTAGGCGCTCAGCTTGCCACGCACACTGGTTCGAGTACAAGTCACAGACTTGCAGACCTCTCTCTCACATAGCAGCTAGAGGAAGGGAATCCTAAAAGGAGAAATGGAAATGGAAGAGGTGAGGGGGAAGGGAGACCCTCATCCTTTATTTATAGGGGCAAGCCTATTTTACATTCCCTCTTTGCCCTTGGATACATGAAGAGCCAAACCACTTAGCCGGGGCATAAGGGTCCAACTCGGCCTTCTCTTGATCCGACGGCCACCGCGCTCCTCACCGGTAGCCTTGCTTCCAAGCAATCTCCCGATGCCGCCATGTGCCGTTCGTCCGCTGGACCACCCCGGTTTTGAGGCCCAAACCGGGAAAACCCGCCATCGATGGTTTTGAGGCGAAACCACCAAACCCTCGCAGATGGTTTTGAGGACAAACCACCAAACCTTCCGCGAGTAGCGTAGCCCGTACGCATCCCCCGCCGTGTACACTTGCGCTTGTCGATGTCCCAGCTGTCAGCCACCACGGCTGGACGCCCGGTCCTCAGGTCCCACGATCCAAGCCTCACGTCCGTCCTTCACCGCACCCGGTCCGTCAGCACGGCATGCCCTACTTGATCTTCACCAACCGTCGACCACCGTCTCCGAGCTCGACACTACAAACGACACAAGCCAAGAGACACCATTGTTTGACACGAACCGCGTGCCATCGGTTAGCAGACACACACGCACACACGCCATTGTGTTGGCACGTTGACAATCACTCATCACAAAAAGTCCACACTATGGTTATGGTAAAAACCATGTGTCTTCAATCTCCCCCTTGATGAGTGCATTGTCAACACCAACACAAACCAGAGACAACTCATCCAAATGACCAAGAGCCAAAGAGAAGCAGAAAACGGGTCATTTGTAATGAGCAAAGCAAGATCACAACTTGGTCCCCAAAGACATGGGCAACGGCTCGACGTGACCAAAAAAACCAAAGCTAGCCCTCAAGAAGAGGCAAAAGGCTCAACACCACTAGCAAAGCATAGAACACCTGAAAAACGGCTAGACCCTCAAGAAGAGGCAACGGCTCAACACATCTAGCAAAAGCAATTCAAAACCACTCGGAGTGCAACCGCCCCTTGACAAATGCATCCTCACAAATGAACTCTCTGGATTTATGGATATTTCTTCCCCTTGTTCACAAATGCACTTATCAAGATCAAAGCAAAAGAGACTGTAACTCCCCCTCAAAATATGCCATGAAAGAGATGCAAAAATGCAGAGCTTCAAAATTATAGCAATCCGAGTACATAGATGCTCTAGCAAGTATGGCAAGTGTATAGCAACAAGCACATGTCAAAGCCATTGCTCAAACCGATCAAGTGAAACGAAATATGATACATAAGCAATTTTTGGATCAGTTTTAAGCATTTTCATAAAAACAGGGGTTCACCATCAAGTTTAGTGCATAGCAAGCATAAGCCGAAAGCCAACCCAGTTCTAACTGTGCACCCCAAGGGGCTATCTCATGCATTTGCCTTGTCAAAGGCCCACTGATCCCTTATGCTCGGTCTTTTGCCACAAGGTCACGTAGGCACTTGCCAGTCCCTTATGCACTCAGTCATTTCTTTCCCCTTATTTTGTTGTTTTTTTATTTGTTTTGTTTTAATGACCATAAAAAGAGTCTTTCTATTATTGCCACAACGTCAACGTAGCGAAACCGACCGGCCTAATTTAATTACGAAGCACTAATCAAGCCGACGTGGCAACTCAATTAGTAATTAGCAACCAAACCAAATTAAGAGTCCGTGAAATCCCGAAGGATTTCAAACAACTCTACAACAAACCTGAATCCAAAGTTCAGCATGTTTCCATTCACCTGTATTATTTACATTTTTTTTTCCATAAAAGGGAATTATTACGAATACAGGATAGGAATAACAGCGGAAGAAAAACTCTTTGAATATACACTCACACCTATACTTTTTAAATAAAGTGCTACCAGTGGTCGACTCCTTCGCCAAACAGGTAGAAGAGGTATAAGAATTGACTTTGCCCGAAGTCTAGTCCTCCCGTAGTGGGATAAAAGTCCACCGTGTCGCCACAGTAGTAACCTTTGAACCTACAATAACAACATTGGGAATTGCACCGAGTACATTGTACTCAAAGAAGACTTACCCGACTAAAGGAAAATAAAGACTCTTTGGTGGATGCCAGGCTTTATAGTGGGTTAGCCGACTCCTTTGTTTTACCAAAAAGATGAGCTTATTAATAATCATTTAGTGACAAAAGGACTCTCTAGCTTATCCAATTAAATGGAACCTGCCATTACTACATTAGCATCTGCAACTACTTCATCATTTGAAAGTAGAAGCAATCAAACTATTAAACATATCCGCATAGATTGAATAGTCATTAATCCATCATGAGAGAACATAACCAATTCGCATTTCAAATCATATTGCCGGCACCGTAACTGCTCAGTCAAGTTATTCACTATCCAGGAACGATGGCGATTATAATCGATTGCAAACCAGCTGGCGGGGTATTCCTCACACAAACCACACGACTCCCGTCGGAGTCAATTAGATCACCTTGATCTACTCGGGAAAAGCGCGGGATCAACAACTCACCACCATGACTAAGGAACTCCCGGCTGCCGACAGGTAAGCGTGCCCATACCTGACCTCAATGGTAAGCCTGCTCATACCATGAGTATAGGACTCACGACCCGGGCACCTTGTTACTCTCCACCCTTCGCCGGCATGGATACCTGGAAATTGAAACCCAGCCCAAGTAGATCCAAGGCTTCGCGGTAGGCTCTACACGCCATCCCAGCTATATGTGAGGCGTTGTTCAAAATGATCCGAGGATGCTCGTGTGCCATAGTATATTAGAGGTGATTTATCATGGCCACATGGTTATGTTCATATCCAACATCTCACTATTCTCAATCCAAAGGTGTAGTAACCACCTATACTCGCAGATGATAGTCGATCATCCGGCTTCTACCGATTAATAGAGCAGGCCTAAGCATGTAGTCGATCCTGAATGTAAAAGTAGGATATTTCTGGTGACAAGGTATTTCCTGATGCAACTACGGTTTCAAGCAACGCCTATAAACTTAATGCAACAGAAAGAATAAAAATACTCAAAGTAAACATTTGCAAGCATAGGAGGAATGCTCCGGGGCTTGCCTTAAATAGAAGATCGAGGTTAGAGGCTCAGGAAATCGACTATCCCAAAGTCGGTTCCTGGTGCTTGATCACTTTGCGTGCGGATCTCCGTTCGCGACTTGTCCTTCTGGGTCCTCGACTTCACGACGTATGCTCTACACGTGATCCTGAAATGATGCGTATGCATATGTATGAGTGCGTGTTGATCGGCATATGCATGATTCATGAATGATAGATGCTTATGAACAACTAGCTCATTTAACCATCTACTCTTAGTAATAGCAGAAAAGCCAGTAAAACCAAAGAGATATACTCAAGCAATATCATTCTAAGCATTCCATCACAACACACTAAAAGTCAATCCATCACACCTATCTTAATCACTATGCGTCATCCCATTAAGCACTACCTATCTCATCACGCGATCGAGCTTCATTACCAATCATAGATGTATAATCGGCAGTTCGGAGATAAATTCGTAACTGAAGTTCTATAGACCCTATGACTATGATTGAGGACAATCTGGAAAGCTTATGAAATTCTCTATCAATCAACTGAAGACATCATAAGCTGATTCCCAAGTTAACTACCCTCAAAACACATAACAACAGGACTGATTCTGGCAAACAGCCACTAAACAGCCTTGTTACCCCAAAGGGTAATATTCATAACTCCCAAACCATCCATCCGATGACCACCAAACTTTTACATTAGATGGATATACTAATCAGCTACCTATCATGTGAAGACATGTTTCCCAGAAAACCAATGCATAATTAGGTTAAGCATGACACCATGCAAGTAATCCTAGATTAACCGGCTTATGGGTTGAACAACAACCCATAGCTACATGTTTCCTAAAATCTTACAAAAATTACAGGGGATAACACTTGGCAATGCCAGTGTATCCTCCAAGTTTCATCCCAAAAGGATGGTCCTACTGTCCTACACAAAATCGACACTGCAGCACAAAACCAAGGGCCTAAAAATACTTTGTACTACCATCTTGCTCAAACAAGGAAACCAAGCATACACAGGGCTATAACTAGGCATATAAGTAGCCCAAAAAAATTATGAACCTCATATGCAACGTATATAATTGATTTATGAATTATTTCCGATGTAGGCAAGAAATAGCACTTGAACTACAACTATATAAAATTACACTAAACATGCATGTGATAAATTTATCATAGACAGGGCATCACATAAGAAGATTAACAAAGCAAGAATCACATTTTTCAGAGCAACCTAGAATTAGTTATGCATTTTCCAAGATAAACAATATTTAGGGCAATAGTCACACTTTAAATAAAACTACACAGAAAAATTATCCAAACATGGCAAGCCATATTTTTCCAAGATACTACACATCACAAGGATCACAACAAGACCAAGATCACTGAAATCGGACACTCCTAGCTTGAGATATGATTTTCAAAAGGTTTAAATGAATTTCTGAAAAAATCTTTTCCTAATCCCGAATAAGACAGACACATTGCATCTAGGCCCCTGTCTTTTCTCGAAATTAATTGAGGACTGTTCTATGAACCGCTGTGTCTGCGCCTTTTGCAAGAAAGCGCCCCACCTTTACCTAATTCTAAACCGGGGTCCTCGCGTCGGAGAGGCAGAGGGCGGCGGCTGGCTTCGCCGCGCCGGCCGACGGGCGGCTCGACGGCGGCCCCCAGATGGCGGCGGAGGACCGCAGGGTCCCTGCGCATCCGAAGATGGCCTCGGCCTGGCCCGGGGTGGCCCGTGGCCGCTTGGCCACGTGAGCCGGCGGCTCGACGGTGAGCGGCACGGCGGCCACCGTGCTGCAGACCGTGGCGGCTCAGGGCGAAGGGAGCCCCGTCTCCCTGGCAACGTGGCGATACCGATGCGCACGGAAAGAAAGGGAAAGTAGCTAGGACGACGGTGCTGACCTAGCTCGCCGTGGCGGCGGCCATGGCGGCGGCGCGGAAGGAAACGCGGCTCGGTTGCCCCTCACCTCTCTTCAACTCGAGACGCAGCCGGAGCGAGGTGGTAAAGGAAGATGGCGCGGAGCTCGTGCTCGCGTAAGGGTGCGGTGGAGCGGCCAGAGCGCGGCGGCGAGGTGCGGCATCAATGGCGGACGGGAAGAAGAGAGCAGAGAGAGAGAAGAATGAAGGGGAAGGGAGAGAATGAGGGGAGAAGAGGGGAGCAGCAGGGTCGGCCTCCCTCCCCACGCGGCCAAGAATGGCCAGGGTGCGCAGACCGACCGCGCCACGTGGCACACGAGCTCTGTCCGCGGCCGGCGATATTTTTCCCCTCTCGCTATTTCCCTGACGGCCGTTGACTATCCGTCTCGGAAATGTCATTTCCATTACCTGGCATACAATCTTTATTGCCCCGTATCTCCTAAACTAAGCCAAATCGGAAAAACTTTCTACATGAAAGTTGTTCCTCTTGATGAGTAGATCATTTGTCCCGAAAGGAGTTTGGTCGATTCCCACTATTTTTGGAGATACAAAATTCCCAAAGAAAATGTCCCTAAAATCCCCTAAAATAGAAAAAAAACGGCCTTCAAATCAGTCTTTTTCTCGCCATTTTGGAAATCTTCCACTCATTTTCATGAAACGTGAGTATTGGGACTTTTGATCCTTATAAAATTCTACATAGAAAAGGTTTAAGGTGCATCACCATGCAAAACTCCTATCTAGCACTTTTGAAACAGTCAAAATGAGCACTTTTATGGTCCGTCAGGATCAACACTCGTTTTTGAGCACCTTCTATGCATTTTCATGAAAAAGTCAAAATACGGAGTTTTCTCGAAATGATCTCCTCTACAAACTTTATTAAGGGTCCGACTCAAGATAAGCAACCTAGCTACCACTTCCAGTTCAAGCCAACATTCATACTTAGAGACTAGGTCAAACAAAGTGCAGACAGACATCAGACAATCATGGCAAGATGATGATTAAATGCTAATGACATGATTATGCTCATGATTTGCAGAGTTAATGCATGATTAAAATGCAGGATGTTACAGTCACGTAGGTGCTTAACCAGTCAAGTAAACAAAGCATGAGCCATAGTTGCTTAGCGTAAACAGAGTAGAACAAGGGACTTCACAATCCTATGCATACTAAGGACCAAACTAGATGGTGAACATTTTCAAGTTTCAACATGTATTAATCAAGTTCACATTCCGAAAAGCAGGCTTAGCTCATAACATGTAACAAGTAATCAAAAGGAGCCTAAGCTGCAAGCACCATTATATATAAACAAGACATACTAGCAAGAGCATAAATGTAATCGAAACTGCTATAGTCATGAAGCTCAACAAAGGTACTATGATACATGATGAGATGCAATATGATACAAAAGAACAAAAAGAAAACCAAAGAACCAAAAGCAAAGGAGAAAGCCAAAGAAACTGTACATCAAAACTCAAAACTTCACACATCTAAAATGGGAAGCAAACACCCAACTCACTCCTCAGGTGAGCAAACTGGGTTTGATCCAATGGTTTTGTGAAAATATCTGCGAGCTGGTGCTGGGTGCGGATATGAATGTGGTCTATGTTGCCTTTCTCGTAGTGGTCTCTCAGGAAATGGAAGCGAATCTCAATGTGCTTGGTTTTTGAGTGGAGCACTGGGTTTTTGGCTACGCTTATGGCACTAGTGCTGTCATAGTAAAGAGGTACTCTCGAAAAGCTCAAGCCAAAATCCCTCAAGGTAGGAACAATCCAAAGCAACTGAGAGCAACACGCAGCGGCAGCAACATACTCTGCTTCACAAGTCGACTGAGAAACGCCAGATTGCTTGCGAGAAGACCACGAAATCAAAGACGACCCCAAAAACTCACAAGTACCCGAAGTAGACTTCCTCTTGACTCGATCACCCCCATAGTCAGCATCAGAATAACCTGAAAGAGAGAGAGTCGAAGAGGTCGAGTACCAAAGACCAAGCTCAGGAGTGAATTTTAAGTACCTCAAAATGCGCTTGACGGCCTGACAATGAGAAGTTCGTGGCGAAGACTGAAAACGTGCGCAGAGACACACCGCGAACTAGATATCGGGCCTCGTCGCCGTCAAGTACAGCAACGACCCGATCATGCTGCGGTACTCCTTCTGGTCCACGGCTTCTCCTTCAAGATCGGCGTCCAACGCCATTGTGGTCGACATGGGGGTCGGAAGCGGCTTGGCATCACCCATGTCGAAGC
Organism: Themeda triandra; assembly: GCA_018135685.1. Lineage (NCBI taxonomy): Eukaryota > Viridiplantae > Streptophyta > Magnoliopsida > Poales > Poaceae > Themeda > Themeda triandra. The sequence continues at coordinate 269,975 of JAENPR010000790.1, forward strand.
GCTTCAGCAGATCTTTTGTGTACTTGCCTTGGTGTACAAATGTACCGTCTCGGGTTTGCTTGATTTGTAACCCGAGAAAGAACGTCAGCTCGCCCATCATGCTCATTTCGAACTCCCTGCTCATCATATCTGAAAACTTTGCAACAAGAGCTTGTGAAGAGCCACCAAAAATGATGTCATCGACATAAATCTGCACCAAGAGAGTGTCATTGCCATGCTTGAGGAGAAACAAGGTTTTGTCAACCGACCCCATGGTAAAACCCTTGCCCAACAAAAAAGACTTCAGTCGCTCATACCACGCTCTTGGGGCTTGTTTGAGACCATATAGGGCTTTATGAAGTTTATAGACATAGTCGAGATGCTTGGGATTTTCAAAACCTGGGGGTTGCCTCACATACACCTCCTCATCTATGAACCCATTTAGAAATGCACTCTTTACATCCATCTGATACAGCTTGAACCCTTTCGAAGCTGCAAAGGCTAGAAAGATCCTAATGGCTTTTAAACGGGCAACAGGAGCAAAGGTTTCCTCATAATCTATCCCCTCTTTCTGGCAATACCCCTGAGCAACCAACCTAGCCTTGTTTCTCACCACAACCCCATCCTCACTCTGCTTGTTTTTGAACACCCACTTGGTTCCTATGGGATGACACTGAGGTGGAGGTGGCACTAAAACCCACACTTGGTTTCTCTCAAAGTTCTCAAGCTCCACATGCATAGCATTGACCCAATCTGGATTAGTTAATGCCTCAACCACTTCCTTGGGCTCAAAATTGGCAACAAAAGCAGAATGTGCAAAGTGTGAAATCTCATAAGATCTGTTGCGAGTGACGCGCTCATTTATGTTACCAATCATGGTTGAAGGAGGATGGCGGTGCTGAATGTGCCGAGGTGCTTCCCTTGATGAAGTCGCCTCTCCCTCAACGGTAGCTGGAGCTCCCTCAGGTGCAGCTGGTGCAAGCTGAGGAGTCTGGTCGTACGGCCCCCAAGTGGTAGAAGGAGTGGGAATGGGGCCGTCAACCGAGGTAGTCGTCGCAGGGTCAACTGGGGCAGCCGGTGGAGTCGGCTCGGGATCACCCCAATCGGCATCGTCCTGCTCCTCCTCCACAAAAATGCTCTCATTCATCTCCTCATCACCTGCATGCTCAAAAACAGGAGAGGGACAAGGTGCGGTCTCGTCGAAGGTGACTTCACAAGTCTCCATGACACGGTTAGTTTCAAGGTTAAGAACTCGATAAGCATGCGAATGAGATGCGTAACCAAGAAAAATCCCGTCTGAAGATCTCGATTCAAATTTGTCCAAGTTTCCCTTCTTCAAGATAAAGCACTTGCAACCAAACACCCGAAAATGGCTCACTTTAGGCAAACGGCCAAACCGCAACTCATAAGAAGTCTTCTTCGTGAAAGCTCGAAGAAAAATGCGATTTGAAACATGACATGCCGTGTTGATTGCTTCGGCCCAATAGCGCCTAGGAGTCCTATGCTCATCAAGCATCGTCCTGGCCATCTCAACAAGGGTCCGATTCTTGCGCGCAACAATCCCGTTCTCGCCGAGGGACATACGACGAAGAAAACCGATGCTCAAGACCTATGGATGAGCGAAGGTCTCAAAATGAGTATTTTTGAATTCAAAGTGCCATTGTCACTACGGATAGCTCGCATGGCATGCTTTGGTAACTCATTTTGCAACCTTAAGATCAGGTCATGAACATGAGTGAAAGCCTCATCTTTACTCTCCATGAAAAAGACCCACGAATAGCGAGAAAAGTCATCAACCACAACCAACACGTACCACTTGCCACCATCTGACCGAACCCGAGCTGGACCTACAGTGTCCATATGTAAAAGCTCGCCGGGCCCCTTGGTCATCACTTGGTTCACAGGAGGATGAGAGGCTGCAATCATCTTTCCATGACGGCACAGGTGACAAACAAGATCCTTCTCAAACTTGAGCTTGGGCAATCCTCGGATTAGATCAAGTGAGCTCAATCTTGCAAGCAAGTCGAAACTCAAATGACCAAGTCCGCGATGCCACTTCCGAGCTCGGAGGAGGAACTAGCCACCAAACAGCGAGAAAGACCAAACGAGCGAGAAAAATCAGCACGAAACACTTTCCCAAAAGGCACAATCTTGCAAACGAGGTTTTCCGAGCATCAAGAATACGACAAAGTCTTGGCTTAAATCGAACCTCAAAACCGTCATCAAGTAGCCGAGAAACGGAAAGCAAATTGAAGTGCAAATTTGATACCAAAGCCACATCCTTAAGCACAAAGTTCTCATTCAGGCGAATGGACCCACGTGAAAGCACTTTACCCTTCCGTTATCCCCAAATGTAATGTACTCACTACACTTCATTTGGGTGAGGCCTGAGAACCATTTTGAGTTTCCGGTCATGTGTCGAGAGCAACCGGAATCAACGAGCCACGTGTTCTCCGGACCTTCGTCCCGCATCAATAGTAAGACATGGGATGAGCAAATGATCCAAAGACTTTGGGGTTAGTAAACCGAGGAGAAAACCGGTGTTGGCTCATTCGCCCACGAGAAGTGTTAGCAAAAGCACCATGCATGCCATGTCCCATTTGAGTGGAGCGATCACCACGACGAGGAAAATGTGGTCCGCTCAAACTGTAAGACTGAAAGCCACGGTCATAAGATCCAAGGTCATAAGCAGGACCTGAACCCCACCGGGCACGACCACCTCGTGGTCTCACACCTTGAGGCCTTGAGGTGTTGCACCTCTTGGCCTAGCACTGTGCCTCTGGAAACATGGAGCAAACACACCATGAGTAGAGTTATGGAAAACTCGTACTCATGCCGCTCATCTCTCTTCCTCTGAAAGCAAAACTCAAACAAGTGACCATCATGGTGACAATAATCATAGTGATACACCTCTCTCTTGCGTGGTGGTTGACTCACTCTCTCATGAGTATGGTTCACTATTTGGGTTTGCTTGTTCTTTGGAGGGGGTTTAATAGAGATGTCGGGAAGTGTGTCAAGTGGGTTCCTTAGGTGGTTTGGTTTTGGAGTCCACACTTGCTTTGGAGGTGGAGCTTTGGGAGGTTCCTCAAACACACCATTTCTCACATCGGGCTTGTTAGACTGAGGTGGAGTGATTTTGATCAACTTGGGGGTAGTGGAAGGCTTGGTAGATTTCTCAGATGCACTCACACCACTATGATCACCAACCTTGCCAAAAATATTTTCACCCTTCCCACCTATAGCAAAGCCTAATCCCGTTGTGTCAGTTCCCCTCTTGAACTGACTCATCATCATGCCAAGCTGCAGCTCACTACAAGACAACCAACTGAGCATGGACCGAAGATTTGTGATTTCTTCTTTGGCCCTTTTCTTGTCATGCCTACAAGAGTTCAATTCTAGCTCCAAAGCCTCACAAAGCAAGCACGTCTAGACACTTGACTAGTTTTCTCTAGCATGGCAATCCTAGTCATTTTCTCACCTAGCTCGACTTCAACTCATCACAAGACTTGCAAGTGACCCAAAATGATAGGTTTAGCTCTAACCTCATCAAGTTCATCTACCAAAGCAACATACTTGGACCGCAGGTCAGCAAGATTTGCCATATGAATAGCACAAGCATCACACTCGACTCATCGAAATAGCTACCGACCCCTTGACAAACTCAAGCTCTTTGATCGCAAGCTCCCACTTAGCCTTAAACTCTTTTCTCTCACGAGCAAAGAAGTCTAAGCAGTCTATCTTGACTAAGCAAAGCATCACCCATGGACTCTAGCTCAGCAGTAAGAGACTCAAGATTTTGTTCTACCTCAGGCTCGGGGTCGACGTTCTTCTCAGTGCTTGTGGTAGACTCGTCGAGTGCCATGGTGCAGTAGCCTCCAAGCTTGGAGTCGGCGAAGAAGCACAACCCGTTGAACCTGTTCTCGACCTTCCGCTCGGCCTCATCATCACTTGGGGGTGAGCCGCTGTCGGAGTCGTCGTCGAGGTCGCTGAGCGATGCGAGGAAGGCTGGCCGCTTCGCCTCATGCTTCTCCGTGTACTTCTTCTTGATGGCCTCCTTGTCGAATCCTCCCTTGTACTTGTACTTGTACTTGTGGGAAGAGGACTCGTGCTTGTCTTTGCGCTTGCCGTAGTCGTTCTTGTTGTAGGAGTTCTTGTCGGCCTTGGGGCGGTTGGCGATGTAGTGGTCGGGATCTCCACACCCGGCGGCCTTGCTTGGTGATGCCACGCCGGCGATTCAAACGGTTGTTGTGAAACCGTGAGAACCGGCTGATCACCAAAGCGAGCTCGTCGTCCCCAAGAGCCTCCATCTGCTCCTCTGTAGCTGAAACCAAAGATGACAAGGCAAGAGACAGCTGTTAAGGGTTAGCAGAAGAACTTGAACCTCCTGTACCTGAGACCAAAGCCATGGTAGGGGCAAACGGATTTCTGATTCTCGCCTGCGTCTGGTGATCAATCTCGGTGGACTTGAGCTTGCTGAACAGCTCATCCACAGTGAGAGTCTCGTAGCTGGACGATTCGATGATCGTCGAGACCTTCACTTCCCAAACCCTCCGATCAAGAGCATATAGAAGCTTAAGGGCTCTCTGATAATCGTCATAGGGCATCTGGGAATTGTTTGCCCTCATCTTGTTCACGATGGTTTGGAAGCGAGTGAACAAAGAATCAACAGATTCACCATCGATTTGAACAAAGTTTTCATACTCTCGCTTGTGTGTCTCATAGAGTCTGGTCTTGACATGGGCAAGACCCTCATGATAGCTGCAGTCTAGACCAGATCTCTCGAGCAGTTGCACAATCAGAAACACGCTCAAATTCTTGCAAAGAAAGAGCAGAGAATAAGACAGTACTGGCAGTATTGTTCACCTTGTGTTGGTCGATCTGTGCTTGGTCAACACGGGTAGCAAGTACCACGTAGTCCGCATTCTCACAGATCTCCCAAACACGCGAATCAATCCCTTGGAGATGCGCCGACATGCGTATCTTCCAATAGGGATAGTTTGTGCCATCGAAGTGCGGTGGCTTGCCAAGCCCATGGTTCTCCACACTGTCGCCTTCGGGGATCACGGACCGATTAAGGTGGAGTGATCCTTAACCGGCTCTGATACCAATTGAAGGACCGGAATCAGCGACCAGAGGGGGGGTGAATGGGAGCCTCAAATTTCTCTCGAAATATTTGGCCACTGTCCCAAATTCAAACCCCAAGAAGTAAAATCCTCGAATCTAAAATACCCGCACCAACTGGTGATGGGAGTATCTAGATAAATTCTTTAGGGTGATAGAAACCCAACGCAACAAGTGGAATGCAAATCGGAGCACAAACGACGAAACGACGCGCAAAACTAGAAATCGAGCTAGTGAAAATTCTGCAGAAAATCACTAGAAAATTATTCATCTATCTCCTCAAATCGACCAAACCTGGATGGGCCAAAAAAGCTTATGGAAGCTGCAACCTTGCATACCGTGATTACCAAATAGGAAGTAAATAAATACTTCTTTAATTTGCCAATGTTTGCTATGGGCAATCACGAAGCAAGAAGCTAGCTTTCAAAAAAAAAAAAAAAAACAAGCACGTGAATTCCTTCTTCTCTCACGACAAGCACCCGCACCCAAACAAATTAGCTAGACACGAAGGCTCCGGACCCAATCGATAGCCACACTCGGGATCAAGCACCGCCGCGTAAAAGAATTGAGCACCGATTACGCACCGATACCTCGACAAGAACCCGTCGGCCTCCTTGGCCACGGGAACCGACTAATGATTTTACCAATCAAGCGATTCGAGACAAAGTAAAAGAAGGCGGAGGACAGATCGATGGATCTTGGTCTATGAACCGAACGACCAAGATCCCAACTCCTCGAGATTCGAGCGGGGAAAAACACAAGGGAAAAGACAAAGACCGGACCGCAAGTCGCCGCTGCCGTGCACTCCGTTCCCGATGACCGGACGTGGGAACTCCTTTGGATAAGTGGCCGGCGGCGATGAAGCACTAGAGCCTCGCTGGCGTGTACACATCGGCCCTGCTCAACACTCCACCTCGATGGGTGAGTTCGCACTGGGAGCAGGAGCTACGGCGGGACCCTCTCAAATCAATCGGTTTTAAACATGACAAACAACAGGCAAAAGGAGGAGGGACCGACGGGAGGCACGAAATAGCAGACGAGAGGAGCGTTGGACCTCAAGCAGATATAGGCTTGACGCCTTCACTGGTCCGCTCGCCGGAAGCTAAACACACAGAACGGGAACTCAAAACCAGACCACGAAAAATCAAGAACCATGATTGAACACAAGATGCAAAAGAGAGCTCAAACGTCTGCTGTATACACTCGCCGACTGTACAAGATCTCGAAAACCACAAAAATAACTCAGGAATCACAGACACATGATTAAACCCGGAGGAAACAGCTGAGACTAGGCGCTCAGCTTGCCACGCACACTGATTCGAGTACAAGTCACAGACTTGCAGACCTCTCTCTCACATAGCAGCTAGAGGAAGGGAATCCTAAAAGGAGAAATGGAAATGGAAGAGGTGAGGGGGAAGGGAGACCCTCATCCTTTATTTATAGGGGCAAGCCTATTTTACATTCCCTCATTGCCCTTGGATACATGAAGAGCCAAACCACTTAGCCGGGGCATAAGGGTCCAACTCAGCCTTCTCTTGATCCGACGGCCACCGCGCCTCCTCACCGGTAGCCTTGCTTCCAAGCAATCTCCCCGATGCCGCCACGTGCCGTCCGTCCGCGCTGGACCACCCCGGTTTTGAGGCCCAAACCAGGAAAACCCGCCATCGATGGTTTTGAGGCGAAACCACCAAACCCTCGTAGATGGTTTTGAGGACAAACCACCAAACCTTCCGCGAGTAGCGTAGCCCGTACGCATCCCCCGCCGTGTACACTTGCGCTTGTCGATGTCCCAGCTGTCAGCCACCACGGCTGGCCGCCGGTCCTCAGGTGCCTCGATCCAAGTCTCACGTCCGCCCTTCACCGCACCTGGTCCGTCAGCACGGCACGCCCTACTTGATCTTCACCAACCGTCGACCACCGTCTCCGAGCTCGACACTGCAAACGACAAAAGTCAAGAGACACCATTGTTTGACACGAACCGCGTGCCATCGGTTAGCAGAAACACACGCACACACGCCATTGTGTTGGCACGTTGACAATCACTCATCACAAAAAGTCCACACTATGGTTATGGTAAAAACCATGTGTCTTCACAAATAAAATAGAAAAAGTCAATATAACCCCCTTTATATTTTGGATGTTCTACGTCATCATATCCTAACTTACAAAACTAGGTATTATGATTCTGCACTCTCACCTAAGCTATCCAAAACTGTTTAATCTAATCGCTCGGTGATTTCGATTAGTGGTTTTGGGTCGTAGCACAATTAGGGCCCTCATATCGAACCATCATGGCTTTTAGGGTAAAAGTGCTTATGAAGGCTACAATTATGTGGTTAGATTTGCAAAGTGACCATGTTTTGGTTGCATTGAAGGCATCTAAGAGTTTTAGCGGGTTATTTGTGAAAACACCAACTAACAAAGAAATGAAGATAAATAAGAGGGGGGGATGAAACCAATTTCTGAAGAATTTCATATGATGCTTTGAGTGCCACATGTAGATCTCTCAAATGAACATGGAATTTTTGTATTGAGATAGAAGAATTCAAACTCTACACCACATGGCATAGACAACCATGCACTAAATTTGAAATGACACTTTATACGACGAAGTGAACGACCCTCGAATTGCCAATCTAAGGAGATTGGGGAGTCACCGAACTACCTAGATGGTCATTCCTAGCTCTAATCTATTGCTCTGCTTCATACTTGATCACCTGCAAAGCAATGATTGGAGCATTATATTGTCTATTTCTTGATGTAGCTCCTGGTGTTCTCTCCTTTCGGATGCTCTAGGGTGATCAAGGAAAATAAGAAGTCGAGCTCGCGTCACTTGTCTAGTTGCCAACTATGCGCAAGCCCACAACATATACCACAAGTCAAGCGGGGAAGCACATTCGTCTATGTTGGGGCATGGAAAGTCAAGCCTCGAGAACAGATGACCACCAAACCTGAAATGTTAAGGAGCATGTGATGAAGAGGTGGTCGCAGGTTTCCTTCGCTTCATCACACAAATGAGAAGTGACACACACGGGTGGGGTTCTAATATGTGGCGTCTTCGGTGCTCCTTTTGTCCAAAGTGTCTATGCTTGATCGGAAGATCTTCACGTGGAGCGGTACCCAATTCAACACATTTCCACAATGTGCTTGACTCGAAGATCTTCATGGCCTCAGAATTACATGGCTCTTAGGCCCTCCACATTTCCACAATGTGCTTCCTAAGTGGTGCTTCAAAAGGTGAGAGAGAGAGAGAGATGCTATTAAGGACACATGGTTTTTGCCATAACCATTGTGTGGACTTTTGTGTGATGAGTGATTGTCAACATGCCAACACAAGGCGTGTGTGTGTTCTTACTAACCGATGGCACACGGATACGTGTCAAACAATGGTGTCTCTTGGCTCATGGTGTCGCGGGTGTCGAGCTCGGAGACGGTGGTCGACGGTTGGTGAAGATCAAGTAGGGCGTGCCGTGGCCGACGGACCGGGTGCGGTGAAGGGCGGACGTGAGGCTTGGATCGAGGACTCGAGGACCGGGTGGCCAGCCGTGGTGGGCCGAGTGGGACATCGACGAGCACAAGTGTACACGGCGGGGACGCGTACGGGCTACGCTACTCGCGGAGGGTTTGGTGGTTTCGCCTCAAAACCATCGGCGACGGGTTTCCCGGGTTTGGGCCTCAAAACCGGGGTGGTCCAGTCTTGCGGACGGACGACACGTGGCGGCATCGGGGAGATTGCTTGGAAGCAAGGCTACCGGTGAGGGAGCGCGGTGGCCGTCGGATCAAGTGAAGCTCGAGTTGGACCCTTATGCCCGGCTAAGTGGTTTGGCTCTTCATGTACCAAGGGCAAAGAAGGAATGTAAAATAGGCTTGCCCCTATAAATAAAGGATGAGGTCTCCTTCCCCCTCACCTCTTCCATTTCCATTTTTCTCCTTTTAGGATTTTCCTTCCTCTCTTTGTGTGAGAGAGAGGTCTGCAAGTCTTTGACTTGTACTCAAACCAGTGTGCGTGGCAAGCGGGTCGCCGAGAATCCGCTGTTTCCTCCGGGTTTAATCATGTGTCTGTGATTCTTGAGTTGTTTTCGTGGTTTTCGGGATCTCGAACGGTCAGCAGGTGTATACAGCAGCGGGCGGTTCGCGCTTCCTTTTGCCTCTTGTGTTCAATCATGGTGTCTTGATTTACAGTTCTTGTGTCTGGTTTTTTCTTGGAATTTTTGGATGATTTTCTTGGGATTTTTCGGCAGCTACGTTGTGTTCTCTGAGTGTTGGGATGCTCTTCTGTTGGTTCTTGTGAGCAGCACGTGCAACCCTCGTGTCTGAGTTCCAGTCCCCTCTTGTTTATTTCCCTGTTGCGGTTCTCCATTCTCGTTTCGGTGTGCTCGTTGCTCTCCTGATGAAAGGCCAAGCACAGGATTCGTGGGATAGCAGTCCAACAGCGCTATCCACGCCAAGCACCTAGGTGCCTTGCGCGCTCGCGCTAGCTGTCAGTTCCTGTGGTTGGTTGCTCGTTCCCATCTCTCCTATTCGTTTCGTTTTCAATGGATTTTCCTCTCTAATCTTTTTGTCTGATTCGGTGTCATGGAATTCGGAATCTGACACAGGTCTTGTGATTAAGAAGTGGTCAGTACTGTCCGCCTCTATGCTGCCCGATTTCAGATCGAGGCAAAGCAGTCACCGGCCTGCATACCTCCTGTCTCAGCTCCGCTGTGGTTTGATGTTTGCATCTCGGTGAGCAAACCCACCAGGCGCCCCACTTCTCTTTATTTCTCTGTGCTTGAATCTTCCTGTCCAGAAGCAGGGTCCGACCGTGAGTAGCATATGTGAACTTGCGTGTGTTGTTTTGATTTGGAGAAAAGCACTTTAATTTATTGCTTCCGTGTGCTTCCACTTGTTTCTGGCCTATCATTCTTACTAGTACAGCTAGCTAGAAATTCAGCTCCCCTGTTCGGTTGTGTCTGGAGCCTTCGTGCTTCAGCAAGTTGTTTATTGCAGGTGAGCTTGTCGAGAGCACAGGAGACGTGGTTGATTTTGTGGTTGGTCAAAGGATTCATTTTTATTCCTGTGAGATCTTTCCAGCTACTCTATTTACATTCTCACGTTTCTGGCTGGCAAAGGATTTGACCGCGTGCTTCTTCAGACAGTAGTAGTTCGAGCTGATTATTCTCTCTGGGGTTGGTGTGGTGGATGAACGAATTTTCTAGTTGAATTTCTGGGAATTTTCACTAGCATCGATTTCTGTCTTGTGCGTACCTCGGTCGTTTGAGCTCCGATTCGCATCTCATTTGTTGCGTTGGGTTTCTACTATGACAAAGAATTTATCTAGGTACTCCCGTCACCGGTTGGCGTGGGTATTTTAGATTTGGAGATTTCTTGCTTTTGGTGGTGAATTTGGGACAACGGCCGAATATTTCGCGAGAAATTTTGAGGCTCCCATTCACCCCCCTCTCGGTCGCCGATTCACGGTCCTTCATTGAGTATCGAGCCGGTTAAGGATCACTTCACCTTAATCGGTCCGTGATCCCGGGCGACATCATGGAGAACCGTGGGTTTGGAAAGCCACCGCACTTCGATGGCAAGAACTATCCCTATTGGAAGATCCGCATGTCGGCGCATCTCCAAGGGATTGATTCGCGTGTTTGGGAGATCTCGTGAGAATGCGGACTACGTGGTACTTGCTGCCCGTGTTGACCAAGCACAGATCGACCAACACAAGGCGAACAACACGCGTAACCTGTCTTGTTTTTCGCTCTTTCTATGGAAGAATTTGAGCGTGTTTCGATTGTGCTCATCGCTCGAGAGATCGGGTCTAGGCTGAAATATCATGAGGGTACGCCCATGTCAAGACCGGACTCTATGAGACACACAAGAGAGAGTACGAGAACTTTGTTCAAACCGATGGTGAATCTATTGATTCTTTGTTCACTCGCTTTCAAACCATCGTGAACAAGATGAGGGCAAACAACCCTCGATGCCCTATGATGATCATCAGAGAGCGCTTAAGCTCCTATATGCTCTAGATCGGAGGGTTTGGGAAGTAAAGGTCTCGGCGATCATAGAATCGCCCGGCTATGAGACTCTCTCACCGTGGATGAGCTGTTCGTAAGCTCAAGTCCACCGAGATTGACCACCGAGACGCGGCGAGGATCGAAATCCGTCTCGCCCCCACCATGGCTTTGGTCTCGGTACAGGAGGTTCAAGTTCTTTGACTAACCCTTCACAGCTGTCTTTTGCCCCGTCTTCCGGGTCTCGGCTACGAGAGGAGCGAGATGGAGGCTCTTGGGGACGACGAGCTCGCCTTGGTGATTAGCCGGTTCTCACGGTTTCACAACAACCGTTTGAATCGCCGGCGTGGCATCACCAAGCAAGGATGCTTCGGGTGTGGAGATCCCGACCACTACGTCGCCAACCGTCCCAAGGCCGACAAGAACCACTACAACAACAAGAACGACTACAAAGCAAGCGCAAGGACAAGCACGAGTCCTCTCGCACCCAAGTACAAGTACAAGTACAAGGGAGGATTCGACAAGCAAAGCCGTCAAGAAGAAGTACTTTGAGAAGCAAGAGGCAAGGCGGCGAGCTTTCCTTGCATCCTCGGCGATCTCGACGACGACTCCGACAAGCGGCTCTCCTCCAAGTGATGATGAGGCCGAGCGGAAGGTCGAGAACAAGTTCAACGGGCCGTGCTTCTTCGGCCGACTCCAAGCCGGGAGGCTCTTTGCACCATGGCGCTCGATGAGTCTACTCCAAGCATTGAGAAGAACGACGACACCGAGCCCGAGGTAGAACAAACTCCCGAATCTCTTCTTTTGAGGTTGATAGCTTGACTACCACTTTGCTTAGACAAGATGCTCGCTTAAGCTTGCCGCTCGTGAGAGGAAAGATTTCAAGGCTAAGTGGTTGCTTGCTTTGTCAAAGAGCTAGAGTGCATTAGGGAGACGGTGCACATCTCTCGATGAGTCCGAATGTGATGCTTGTGCCATTCATATGGCAAACCTAGCTGATGTGCAGTCCAAGTATGTGGCTTTGGTAGATGAGCTTGATGAGGTTAAGGCTAAGTCTGTCTCTCGTGCATCCTTGCAAATCTTGTGATGAGCTGAAATCGAGCTAGGTGAGAAAATGACTAGGATTGCCATACTAGAGAAAACTAGTCAAGTTTCTAGATGTGCTTGTTGTGAAGCTTTGGAACTAGAACTAGACTCTTGTAGGCATGACAAGAAAAGGGCCGAAGAAGAAATCACAAATCTTCGGTCCATGCTCGGTTGGTTGTCTTGCGGTGAACCACGGCTTGGCATGATGATGAGTCGGTTCAAGAGGGGAACCGACACAACGGGATTAGGCTTTGCTACAGGTGGGAAGGGTGAAAATGTTTTTGGTAAGGTTGGTGAACACAAAGTGGTATGAGTGCATCCGAGAAATCCACCAAGCCTTCCACTACTCCCAAGTTGATCAAAATCACTCCACCTCGGCCTAACAAGCCCGGTGTGAAAGATGGTGTGTTTGAGGAACCTCCCAAAGCTTCACCTCCAAAACAAGTGTGGACTCCCAAGCCAAACCACCTAAGGAACCCACTTGACACACTTCCCGACATCTCTATTAAACCCCTCCAAAGAACAAGCAAACCCAAAGAGTGACCTATACCCATGAGAGAGTGAGTAAACCACCACCCAAAGAGAGGTGTATCACCGTGATTATTGTCACCATGATGGTCACTTGTTTGAGTTCGCTTTCGGAGGAAGAGAGATGAGCGGCATGAGTATGAGCTTTTCCATAACTCTACTCATGGTGTGTTTGCTCCACGTTTCCAGAGGCACAGTGCTAGGCCAAGAGGTGCAACACCTCAAGGACCTAGGCCTCAAGGTGTAAGACCACGAGGTGGTCGTGCCCCGGCGGGGTTCAGGTTTTTCTTATGACTTTGGATCTCGTGACCGTGGCTTTCAGTCTTACAGGATGAGCGGACCACGTTTTTCTCGTCGTGGTGATCGCTCTACTCAAATGGGACATGGCATGCATGATGCTTTTGTTAACACTTCTCGTGGGCGAATGAGCCAACACTGGTTTTCTCCTCAGTTTACTAACCCCAGTGTTGGATCATTTGCTCATCCCATGTCTCGCTATTGAAGCGGGATGAAGGGCTGGAGAACACGTGGCTAGTTGATTCCGGTTGCTCTCGACACATGACCGGGAACTCAAAATGGTTCTCCGGCCTCACCCAAATGAAGTGTAGTGAATACATTACATTTGGGGATAAAGCAAGGGTAAAGTGCTTTCACGTGGGTCCATCCGTCGAATGAGAACTTTGTGCTTAAGGATGTGGCCTTAGTTTCAAATTTGCACTTCAACCTCGCTTTTGTTTCTCAGCTTCTTGATGACGGTTTTGAGGTTCGATTTAAGCCAAGACTTTGTCGTGTTCTTGATGCTTAGGAGAACCTCGTTTGCAAAATTGTGCCTTTTGGGAAAGTGTTTCGTGCTGATTTTTCTCGCTCATTTGGTCTTTCCCGCTGTTTGATGGCAAACTCCTCCTCGAGCTCGGAAGTGGCACCGCAGACTTGGTCACTTGAGTTTCGACTTGCTTGCAAGATTGAGCTCACTTGATCTAATTCGAGGTTTGCCCAAGCTCAAGTTTGAGAAGGATCTTGTTTGTCACCCGTGGCCGTCACGGAAAGATGATTGCAGCTTCTCATTCTCCCGTGAACCAAGTGATGACCAAGGGACCCGGCGAGCTTTTACATATGGACACCGTAGGTCCGGCTCGGGTTCGGTCGGATGGTGGAAAGTGGTATGTGTTGGTTGTTGTTGATGACTTTTCTCGCTATTCGTGGGTCTTTTTCATGGAAAGTAAAGATGAGGTTTTTACTCATGTTCATGACTTGATCTTGAGGTTGCAAAATGAGTTGCCAAAGCATGCCATGCGAGCTATTCGCAGTGACAATGGCACCGAATTTAAGAACACTCATTTTGAGACCTTTTGCTCATCCATAGGTCTTGAACATCGTTTTCCTCGCCATATGTCCCATGACAAAATGGGATTGTTGAACGCAAAAATCGGACCCTTGTTGAGATGGCCGGGACGATGCTTGATGAGCATAGGACTCCTAGGCGCTATTGGGCCGAAGCAATCAACACGGCTTGTCATGTTTCAAATCGCATCTTCCTTCGAGCTTTTACAAAGAAGACTTCTTATGAGTTGCGGTTTGGTCGTTTGCCCAAAGTGAGCCATTTTCGCGTGTTTGGCCGCAAGTGCTTTATCTTGAAGAAGGGAAACTTAGACAAATTTGAATCGAGATCTTCGACGGGATTTTTCTTGGTTATGCTTCTCATTCGCATGCATATCGAGTACTTAACCTTGAAACTAACCGTGTCATGGAGACTTGTGAAGTCACCTTCGACGAGACCGCACCTTGTTCTTCTCCGTCTTTGAAAGTGCAGGTGATGAGGAGATGAACAAGAGTATTTTTGTGGAGGAGGAGGGGACGATGCCGATTGGGGTGATCCCGAGCCGACTCCACCGGCTGCCCCGGTTGACCTGCGACGACTACTTCGGTTGACGGCCCCACTTTGCTACATCCTCTACCACATGGGGGCCGTACGACCGGGCTCCTCGGCTTGTTCCAGCCGCACCCGAGGGAGCTCCACTTGTTGAGGGGAGGTGTCTTCATCAAGGGAAGCACCACGACACATTCAAGATCGCCATCCTCCTTCAACCATGATCGGTAACATAAATGAGCGGGTCACTCGCAACGAGATCTTATGAGATTTCGCACTTTGCACATTTCCCGCTTTTGTTGCCAATTTCGAACCCAAAGAAGTGGTTGAGGCATTAAGCGATCCAGTTGGGTAAATGCCATGCATGAGGAGCTTGAGAACTTTGAGAGAAACCAAGTGTGGGTTTTAGTGCCACCTCCACCTCGGTGTCATCCCATAGGAACCAAGTGGGTGTTCAAGAACAAGCGAGTGAGGATGGGGTTGTGGTGAGAAACAAGGCTAGGTTGGTTGCTCGGGGGTACCGTCGAAAGAGGGGATAGATTATGAGGAAACTTTTGCACTGTTGCCCGTTTAGAAGCCATTAGGATCTTCCTAGCTTATGCGGCTTCGAAAGGGTTCAAGCTGTATCAAATGGATGTAAAGAGCGCTTTTCGAATGGGTACATAGATGAGGAAGTGTATGTGAGGCAACCCCCGGGCTTTGAAAATCCCAAGCATCCCGACCATGTTTTTAAACTCCACAAAGCCCTATATGGTCTCAAACAAGCCCCAAGAGCGTGGTATGAGCGATTGAAGTCCTTTTTTGGGCAAGGGTTTTACCATGGGGTCGGTTGACAAAACCTTGTTTCTCCTCAAGCATGGCGTGACACTCTCTTGGTGCAGATTTATTTCGATGACATCATTTTTGGTGGTTCGTCACATGCTCTTGTTGCAAAGTTTTCGAGATATGATGAGCGGGGAGTTCGAGATGAGCATGATGGGTGAGTGACGTTCTTTCTCGGTTTGCAAATCAAGCAAACTCGAGAAGGGACATTTGTACATCAAGGCAAGTACACGAAGGATCTTCGAAGCGCTTCGACATGGGTGATGCCAAGCCACTTCAAACTCCCATGTCGACCACGACCGCCTTGGATGCTGATCTAGAAGGAGAAGTCGTGGACCGGAAGAGTACCGCAGCATGATCGGGTCGTTCTTGTACTCGACGGCGACAAGGCCCGACATCCGGTTCCGTTCGCCGTCGCTTTGCGCACGCTTCCAGTCTTCACCGCGCACTTCGCATCGGCAGTGTCAAACGCATCTTACGGTACCTTCGCTTCACTCCCGAGCTTGGTCTATGGTACTCGACCTCTTCATCTCTTTCTCTTTCGGGTTATTCGATGCCGATTATGCGGGTGATCGAATTAAGAGAAAGTCCACTTCGGGAACTTGTGAGTTTTTGGGTTCATCGTTGATCTCTTGGTCTTCTCGCAAACAGTCTTCTATTTCCCAATCCACTTGTGAGGCCGAGTATGTCGCTCGCTGCGCGTGTTGTTCTCGTTGCTTTGGGTGGTTGCTACCTTGAGAGACTATGGGTTGAACTTTAGGAAAGTGCCTCTTTTCGTGTGAGCACTAGTGCAATTAGCGTTGCTAAGAACCCCGTACTCCACTCAAAAACCAAGCATATTGAGATCCGGTATCACTTCTTGAGAGACCACCAAGAGAAAGTAGACATAGACCTTGACTGTAAGAACCCATGAACAGCTCGTGACATCTTCACAAAGCCCCTCGATCAAACCCAGTTTGCCCACTTGAGAGCGGAGTTGGGCATTTGCTACCCTTTTTAGAGTAGGGTAGCTGTTTCTTGATGTATAGTATGATCTTTAGCTTTCTTCTTTGCTTTTGTTTCTTTGGCTTTTCATGTGTATCATATTGCATATCATCTTGTATCATATTACCTTTGTTGAGCTTCATGACTATAGCAGTTTTGATTACATTCATGCTCCTGCTAGTATGTCTTGTGTATGTCACTTGGAGCTTGCGGCTTAGGCTTCTTCGATCACTTGTTACATGTTATGAGCTAAGCTGTTTTATAAATGTGAATCTGCTTAAATCTTGATGCAACTCAAAAATTGTTCACCTTTGAGATGGCAACTAGCATGTGTAGGTTTGTGAGAACCTTGTTGCTTTCATGTGTATGCTTGAGTTGCTATGTCTCATGTTTCTTGAGTCATTCACTTAGCTCGGATCTCTTGATAATCTTGTGCTAAAACTTGATGTCTAAGCTAAGAAATGATGGAAAGCTTTTGAGTTGGATCTTTTACGTCCCACGGCAATGTCACGAGATTGCTTCTCATTCATTCGAGTGAGATGAACTTGGGCATTGTAGTGCTAGTCCACAACCACTCGTGACGAGATAGCTTCCCACTTGCACTAAGGGATGAACTCGGCGTGGTTGAAAAACATGATAAAAACAATCTTTTTGGCGGACAGTTTTTGATCCTCTCGTACACACATGTCTAAATGAAACCTTGTTAACTACTGTTTTAACTCTGATCAATGTTGTAGTTACAAGTGTTGTTAAGTGTATCTTTGAGACATGATGTGTGACCGTTATATGGGGTAGTTCACTCTTGTATACATATGTTAGCACTTGTTTGATCTCCTGCTTATATGTGCTAGGTGCTATTCTTTTTGGTGAACACCTTTTATAAAATGCCCAACACCTGATCAAAATGCTTATGTTTCATATTCCGTGCCACTTGATCAGCTTGAGCATTGGTTTTGTCTTGTGCCTTTTGCTATACACTTGCCATACTTGCTAGATCATCTATGTACTCAAATTGCTATACTTGTGAAGCTCTACCTTTTGCATTTCTTTCATGGCATGATTTGAGGGGGAGTTGCAGTCTCTTTTGTCTCAATCTTGATAAGTGCATGTGCCAATAAGGGGGAGAAACATCCACAAATCCAGAGAGTTCATTGGTGAGTATGCATTTGTCAAGGGGGAGTTGCACTCCGGGCTTTGCGTTGCTAGATGTGTTGAGTCGTTGCCTCTTCTTGAGGGTTTAGCAGTTTTTCAGGTGTTCTTTGCTTTGCTAGTGGTGTTGAGCTTTTTGCCTCTTCTTGAGGGCTAGCTTTGGTTTTCTTGGTCGCGTCGAGCCGTTGCCCATGTCTTTGGGGACCAAGTTGTGACTTTGCTTTGCTCATTGCAAATGACCTGTTTTCCGCTTGTCTTTGGCTCTTGGTCATTTGGATGTGTTGTCTCTGGTTTGTGTTGATATTGACAATGCACTCATCAAGGGGGAGATTGAGGACACATGGTTTTTGCCATAACCATTGTGTGGACTTTTGTGTGATGAGTGATTGTCAACATGCCAACACAAGGCGTGTGTGTGTTCTTAATAACCGATGGCACACGGATACGTGTCAAACAATGGTGTCTCTTGGCTCATGGTGTCTGCAGGTGTCGAGCTCGGAGACGGTGGTCGACGGTTGGTGAAGATCAAGTAGGGCGTGCCGTGCTGACGGACCGGGTGCGGTGAAGGGCGGACGTGAGGCTTGGATCGAGGGACCTGAGGACCGGGTGGCCAGCCGTGGTGGCTGACAGCTGGGACATCGACGAGCGCAAGTGTACACGGCGGGGGACGCGTACGGGCTACGCTACTCGCGGAGGGTTTGGTGGTTTCGCCTCAAAACCATCGGCGACGGGTTTCCCTGGTTTGGGCCTCAAAACCGGGGTGGTCCAGTGCGGACGGACGACACGTGGCGGCATCGGGGAGATTGCTTGGAAGCAAGGCTACCGGTGAGGAGGCGCGGTGGCCGTCGGATCAAGTGAAGCCTGAGTTGGACCCTTATGCCCCTGGCTAAGTGGTTTGGCTCTTCATGTATGCGAAGCGCAAAGAAGGAATGTAAAATAGGCTTGCCCCTATAAATAAACGATGAGGGTCTCCCTTCCCCTCACCTCTTCCATTTCCATTTTTCTCCTTTTAGGATTTTCCTTCCTCTAGGCTGCTTTGTGTGAGAGAGAGGTCTCGCAAGTCTTTGACTTGTACTCAAACCAAGTGTGCGTGGCAAGCGGGTCGCCGAGAATCCGCTGTTTCCTCGGGTTTAATCATGTGTCTCGTGATTCTTGAGTTGTTTTCGTGGTTTCGGGATCTCGAGCGGTCGGCAGGTGTATACAGCAGACAGTTCGCGCTTCCTTTTGCCTCTTGTGTTCAATCATGGTGTCTTGATTTACAGTTCTTGTGTCTGGTTTTTTCTTGGAATTTTTGGATGATTTTCTTGGGATTTTTCGGCAGCTACGTTGTGTTCTCTGAGTGTTGGGATGCTCTTCTGTTGGTTCTTGTGAGCAGCACGTGCAACCCTCGTGTCTGAGTTCCAGTCCCCTCTTGTTTATTTCCCTGTTGCGGTTCTCCATTCTCGTTTCGGTGTGCTCGTTGCTCTCCTGATGAAAGGCCAAGCACAGGATTCGTGGGATAGCAGTCCAACAGCGCTATCCACGCCAAGCACCTAGGTGCCTTGCGCGCTCGCGCTAGCTGTCAGTTCCTGTGGTTGGTTGCTCGTTCCCATCTCTCCTATTCGTTTCGTTTTCAATGGATTTTCCTCTCTAATCTTTTTGTCTGATTCGGTGTCATGGAATTCGGAATCTGACACAGGTCTTGTGATTAAGAAGTGGTCAGTACTGTCCGCCTCTATGCTGCCCGATTTCAGATCGAGGCAAAGCAGTCACCGGCCTGCATACCTCCTGTCTCAGCTCCGCTGTGGTTTGATGTTTGCATCTCGGTGAGCAAACCCACCAGGCGCCCCACTTCTCTTTATTTCTCTGTGCTTGAATCTTCCTGTCCAGAAGCAGGGTCCGACCGTGAGTAGCATATGTGAACTTGCGTGTGTTGTTTTGATTTGGAGAAAAGCACTTTAATTTATTGCTTCCGTGTGCTTCCACTTGTTTCTGGCCTATCATTCTTACTAGTACAGCTAGCTAGAAATTCAGCTCCCCTGTTCGGTTGTGTCTGGAGCCTTCGTGCTTCAGCAAGTTGTTTATTGCAGGTGAGCTTGTCGAGAGCACAGGAGACGTGGTTGATTTTGTGGTTGGTCAAAGGATTCATTTTTATTCCTGTGAGATCTTTCCAGCTACTCTATTTACATTCTCACGTTTCTGGCTGGCAAAGGATTTGACCGCGTGCTTCTTCAGACAGTAGTAGTTCGAGCTGATTATTCTCTCTGGGGTTGGTGTGGTGGATGAACGAATTTTCTAGTTGAATTTCTGGGAATTTTCACTAGCATCGATTTCCTGTCTTGTGCGTACCTCGGTCGTTTGAGCTCCGATTCGCATCTCATTTGTTGCGTTGGGTTTCTACTATGACAAAGAATCTATCTAGGTACTCCCGTCACCGGTTGGCGTGGGTATTTTAGATTTGGAGATTTCTTGCTTTTGGTGGTGAATTTGGGACAACGGCCGAATATTTCGCGAGAAATTTTGAGGCTCCCATTCACCCCCCCCTCTGGTCGCCGTTACCGGTCCTTCAGCTATCTTACAGTGACACTGTGACAAGTGATGCTATCTTAAGAGTGATGTCAAAGAAACTAGGAGCGATGAATGTTCTCCCCCCGCTTGTGTTACTATCTATAGCAGTGTTTGACTAGTATCTAATCATATGATGATGACGATTGCAAATACTCGACGCCGTGTCTGCTAACACCTACATGCACTCTGAATATAATCTGAAAGCACAGTTGGTCAGTTTTGCCAGAAACAGAAAGCAGCAGCCTATATGTGTCTGTCGCGAAACAGGAGAAACAGAAGGACCGACCTTCCTCTTTCATTCCCGCCATTCCCTCCCTACCCTTCAAACTCGAAAACCAATTTTTTTAATCCAAAATCAACCAAAACCATCTTCTCCAAACTAATTAAGCAAATAAAAAAAAAATCCCCGCGTGCAGCCTCCCTGCATCTCTCGATCGCTCGTCTAGGATCGTGCAAGTCCATTCATGTCCGTGGCTGCCTGCCCTCCGTCGTCGGAGCAGAGCAGGCCACAGCCATGGGCCAATGCTGCTCCAAGGGCGCCGGCGCAGCGGCGGCCGACGACGCGGCGCCTGATGCAGGCGCCACAAAGGCGGAGGCGCCGAGCCGCGCCGCGTCGACCGCCGGCCAACAGCGGCGGTCGTCGGCGGCGGCACCTGGTGGCAGCACCAAAAATAAGGCAGTGGCGGCCTCGCCGTCCGGCGGCGGCGGCGGCAGGGCCAGCACGGGCAGCAGCAAGCCGGCCGGCCCCCTCGGCGCCGTGCTTGGCCGCCCCATGGAGGACGTGCGCGCGACCTACTCCATGGGCAAGGAGCTCGGGCGCGGGCAGTTCGGCGTGACGCACCTGTGCACGCACAAGGCCACCGGCGAGAAGCTGGCGTGCAAGACGATCGCGAAGCGGAAGCTGGCGACGAAGGAGGACGTGGAGGACGTCCGCCGGGAGGTGCAGATCATGCACCACCTCTCCGGCCAGCGCAACGTGGTGGACCTCCGGGGCGCCTACGAGGACAAGCACAACGTGCACCTGGTGATGGAGCTCTGCGCCGGCGGCGAGCTCTTCGACCGGATCATCGCCAAGGGCCAGTACACGGAGCGCGGCGCGGCTGCGCTGCTGCGCACCATCGTGCAGATCGTGCACACCTGCCACGCCATGGGGGTGATGCACCGGGACATCAAGCCCGAGAACTTCCTGCTTCTCAGCAAGGCCGAGGACGCGCCGCTCAAGGCCACCGACTTCGGCCTCTCGGTGTTCTTCAAGGAGGGCGAGGTGCTCCGGGACATCGTCGGCAGCGCCTACTACATCGCGCCGGAGGTGCTCAAGAGGAGGTACGGCCCGGAGGCCGACATCTGGAGCGTCGGCGTCATGCTGTACATCTTCCTCGCCGGCGTGCCTCCATTCTAGGCAGGTGCCTTACTACCTTTAGTTTTGTCGATTGATGGGAATCCATGCATCGGATTATTCATGGTTTCTGAATACATATATGCTCATGATGGCATGCAGAGAATGAGAATGGCATCTTCACCGCCATCCTGCGTGGGCAGGTGGACCTCTCCAGCGAGCCATGGCCGCATATTTCACTGGGAGCCAAGGATCTCGTTAGGAAGATGCTCCACATCAACCCCAAGGAGCGACTAACGGCGTTCCAGGTCCTCAGTAAGTAGTAGATCTCAACATATTGTTAGTTCTTCTCTTACCATCATATAATTAATAATCAGAAATGCTCAATTGATGATATTGCTGATGTAAACTTGCTTGTAGATCACCCATGGATCAAAGAAGACGGGGATGCACCTGATACACCACTTGACAATGTTGTCCTCAACAGGCTCAAGCAGTTCAGGGCCATGAACCAGTTCAAGAAAGCTGCACTGAGGGTACATATATGTTTGATAGCTACTAGTCCACATCGATTTCAAAGCAATGTTGAGATCGCGTCCGTGGTGTATCGACAAAGCAAGTGGTCTATCAGTCAAAACTAATCTATTTATGCCCTTATAAACCCTAATGCAGATCATAGCTGGCTGCCTGTCTGAAGAGGAAATCACCGGGCTCAAGGAGATGTTCAAGAACATGGACAAAGATAACAGTGGGACCATTACGCTTGAAGAGCTCAGAAACGGGTTGGCAAAGCATGGGACCAAGCTGTCAGACGGTGAAATTCAGCAACTGATGGAAGCAGTGAGTTTTCAGTGTACAGAGTTTAAATGGCTGTGGTTCTACTTCTGTTCGATATGAGGAGGTGGTCTGAAAATATCTCTTTTGAAACCTTCTCTATGATTCCAGGCTGATGCAGATGGCAACGGGTTAATTGACTACGACGAGTTCGTCACCGCGACAGTGCACACATGAACAAACTGGACAGAGAGGAGCACCTTTACACAGCGTTTCAGTATTTTGACAAGGACAACAGTGGGTAAGTCGAACGTTGAAATGATACACCAGAGATTCTAGGCTATAAATATATCAAAGAAGAACACATATAATTCATTTATTTCACAGGTACATTACGAGAGAAGAGCTTGAGCAAGCCTTGACGGAGCAAGGGTTGTATGACGCAGAGAAAATCAAAGAGGTCATCTCAGATGCCGACGCTGACAATGCAAGGAACAAATGTCATGTAAATTTAGTTGACACATATATAATAAACCATAGAAACCACAACATCATCAAAGTTACTTAGGAATGGTGGCTGGGGGTATATATGTTTGCTTCTATTGACTACATGTTTTTATTAGTTTCTTAGATCAAGAGACTAACCCAAATTTACTTTGCACATGTAGGATGGAAGGATAGATTATTCAGAGTTTGTGGCGATGATGAGAAAAGGGACCGCTGGTGCTGAGCCAATGAACAAGAAGAGGTGAGACGTAGTCCTAGAGTGAAGCAGCAAGTCTGTAGTTTGTATAGCGCTCAAACAACAAGCAAAGTTCTCACAACTGTACACTAATGTAATGGAATTACTTTTGCGATCAGTTGATGGATGGTATAGTTGTGTACAATGTGCTGTTGATTGCTGGTTTTGACTGCAATACATACTTAAGAAACTGATAAGGAAATGGACGAGCACATGATGCATGCTCGCTATCACTCCTAACAGAAGCTTATATAATGTACTACAGCTAGAGACCGAACAATATGGCAACTCAGCATGTACATAATCTTAAACTCCTATAAAGCTAATGCTCACTAGCCTATTTCTCTAGTCTCTCTTTAAGCCACATCATCATCCACTTCTTTCAAGCCATAACCACTAATATTCCATCAATCATTCAAAAAAAACTAATTTTCCATCAACTGACATCGCTTATATTTTTTAGATAAAGGATAGTACATATCCGGCCTCTACATCCAATGGATGTACACAGCCTTTATTACAAAAGTGCAGAACATAACCGAAAAGAAAGAAGCCAAAGTCTTATAAATAGCCTAGGAAACTATAGCAAACGATACAGCTGTTTCCACCCTCTATTGGAGATTTCCAGAGCTATCATCTCTAATTTCTTGCTCATGGTAGTGAGGGCATCCTTGGCTTGCTCTTCACGCTGCAGCTGGGCCCAGAAGCGTAACCAATACGCTCCTCTGAAGATAACCTGCAAAATAGAGTTAGTTTTTATTTTGTTGAAAACTACGTCATTCCGGCATCGCCAGATCGCCCAACATAAGGCAGCCATCCCAACCCAGATCAAGCTTCTGGCTCTCTTATTCTGATTCATAAGCCAGTTACCAAACATGTGTCTGATTGATCTAGGTTTATCTAAACTAGTAGCAAAGAAGATAATCCTCCACATCAATTGTGCATACGGGCAATCTAGAAACAAGTGTTGAATGGTCTCATTCCTATTGCAATATACACATTTCTGGCTCCCATTCCAGTTTTTTCTGACCAGGTTGTATTTTGTTAAAGTGACACCTTTTTGTAGGAACCATAGGAAGATCTTGATTTTAAGAGAAACTTTGATTTTCCATATGTATTTTTGCCGAAAGGTGGTTGCGCATCAATGAGATGGAGATACATTGAGCGAACATTAAATAACCCCCGATGTGGTTAGATTCCATTTAAAGAAATCTGATCCTGCCACCAATTCAACATTCGAAATTCTTGCTACTAGATTATGCCACTCTAAAAGTTTATTATCCACCAAAGCCCTCCTAAATGATATGTTCAGAGGGTTTGTGGCCATTACCTTGGATACAGTTGCATGTTGATCACGTACTATATTAAACAAGGCAGGATATCTAACTTTTAGAGATCTATCTCCCACCCATGTGTCGTCCCAGAACCTCGTATTGGTTCCATCTTTGATTTGGAAAGAGCCATTAGCCAGGACCTCTTCTTTAATATGCATGAGACCTCTCCAAAAGTGAGAGTCATTAGGTTTGGTCTGTCACTTGAGTAAGTGATTTGGATCTTAGGTACTTATTTCTTAACAAAGATTGCCACATGCCATCTGTGTTGAGCATATTAATCAACCATTTGGACAGTAGGCATTTGTTTTGTAATTCTAAGTCAAGGATACCTAGACCTCCTTGGTCCTTAGGACGACATAGGATGTTCCATCTGGCAAGTCTATACTTATGTTTTCCAGATGAACCTTGCCAGAAGAACCTCGATCTGAATGTATCAAGGTTCCTTAGAACTCCCTTGGGAATCTCAAAAAAGGACATCATAAACATGGGTAAGCTGCTTAATACAGAGTTAAGCAGGATAAGTCTTCCCCCATAGGATAAGTATTTGGCTTTCCAGCAAGAGAGTTTTTGTTGAAATCTTTCTTCAACCTTTTTCCATTCAGAATTTAGGAGTTGTCTATAGTGCATAGGGATCCCTAAATAATGGAAGGGATATTCACCAAAGCATTGCACCCAAAGAGATTAGTATAATAAGATTCCATCTCTTTAGCTGCACCATAGCAAAAGATTTCACTCTTGTGGAAATTGATCTTGAGCCCAGATAATTGCTCAAAGGCACACAATAAGAGTTTTAGATTCTTTGCTTGCTCTGTGTCATGATCAATAAAGATAATGGTGTCATCAGCATATTGTAATATTGACAAGCCATCATCAACTAGGTGGGGGACGACACCTCTTATTTGACCATCGTTTTTTGCTCTATTAATAAGAAGAGCTAGCATATCGGCAACGATGTTAAATAAGATGGGTGACATTGGATCACCTTGTCGAAGTCCCCTTTTGGTTTGGAAATAAGGGCCAACGTCATCATTGACTTTAATCCCTACACTTCCTCCCGAGACCATACTTTCGACCCACCTACACCATTTATGGGAGAAGCCTTTCATGCGCAAAGTTTGTTGTAGGAAGGACCATTTGACCTTATCATAGGCCTTCTCAAAATCAATTTTGAAAATGATGCCATCTTTTTTCTTTGTGTGCATCTCATGGATGGTTTCGTGTAGGATAACGACGCCTTCCATAATATTCCTACTAGGCATAAAGGCGGTCTGCAGTGGGTTCACTACAGTTTTTGCTACCTTGTTCAGCCTATTGGTGCCTACTTTTGTAAATACTTTAAAGCTCACATTTAGGACACAAATTGGTCTCGTATTGCTGAATTTTGGTAGCATTTTGAATTTTTGGAATAAGAGTAATAATCCCAAAGTTTAGACTGTATAAGTCTAATGCCTCTCTATGCATCTCATTAAAGAGCAATAGTAGGTCGGCTTTTATTGCCCCCCAAAATACCTGATAGAACTCTGCTGGGAATCCGTCAGGGCCTGGAGCTTTATTATGCTCCATTTGGAAAACAGCTTCCTTCACTTCAGACTCAGTAAAGGGATTGATTAGGATGTCATTTTCCTCGAGGACACTTGTGGAATATCTAGAATATCATTTTCCACTAGTGTAATATCTCGAGTTTTCCGGTGACCCAAAAAGATCTTTGTAATAGCTAGTAATATGGCTCTTAAGTTGATCATCGCCAACAACTACACCTTGATCATCTTCAAGTTTGTAAATATGTTGTTTATGATGTTTGCCATTAGCTACTAGGTGAAAGAACCTTGTGTTAGCATCTCCTTCCAAAAGGGTTTTGACTTTGGCTCTCTCATACCACTTTAGTTCCTCCTCCCGCAAAAGAGAAACTAAACGCTCTTTTAGATAATGCTTGAGATTAATCTCTTGATCGCAAGGGGAGAGACCTCAGCTTTTTTATCTAGATTTTCTAAAGAGCCAATAGAGTCTTTTTCTCTTTTCTATACGACCCGTTGTATTTTTGGCCCACCTCTTAGATGTTGTCTCGAGTCTACGGATTTTAGGCGCCAACGTTCAAGAGGTGTCGACCATGTTGCTTCTGATTGCTATATATTTGCAACCATATCATAAAAACCTTCTCTTAAAAGCCAACCCCTCTCAAATTTGAAAGGCCGTTTTTGAGATAGGTGGGTCGATGCTCCTGTGTTAATTACAAGAGGAGTGTGGTCTGAAATATTCCTATCTCTAGGCTCAACCGTTGTCAATGGGAATTGAAGCTCCCATTCTGTACTGACTAGGACTCTATCCAACTTCTCAAAAGTAGGATCATCCCCTGGCCCAGCCCAAGTATATTGGCGGCTAGACATCACAATCTCTTTTAGATCTAGAGATTCGATGACAGCATTAAAAAGATTTGGCCATTTGTGGTCAAAGTCCCCAGCACTTTTATCCTCCGGCGACCTCATTATATTGAAATCACCTCCTATGATATACGGAAGGGATTCTTTAGAACAAGTGTTGGCCAATTCGGAGAGGAATGCATTCTTATTTTGGGGTTGTGCTGGCCCATAGACCGAATACAGCACAAACTTAAATCCATTTGTTTTGCATCTAAGGGTGAATTTAACATAAAAATCGCCCTCACTAATGGATCCAATGTCAAATACATTCAAATCGACACCCAAAAGTATGCCCCCTGATCTCGCATGAGGGGCCATAGAATGCCAAATGAAGTCATGTCCTCCACAAAGATTTTTGAGGACATGATCCGGGAATGAATCCCTTCCAGTTTCGGAGAGAGCTATAAAATTAATTTGCTCCTCCTTAACTAGTTCAGCCAAGAATCTGTGTTTAGCCAAGTCCGCTAGACCTCTGCTATTCCAGAAGACCCCTTTCGTCCTCTACCGTCCTCTGTGTTTAGCCAAGAATCTGTGTTTAGCCAAGAATCTGTGTTTAACTGACATCGCTTATATAGTCTTATAATCTTCCGTCCTCTACCGATTGGGCTGCTCAAAACGGAAGAGACAACGATGAATTCATTACTACATCATCCCTCTCTGTCCTCTGACGAGTCGGCTGCTTAACGGAAAGAGACACCAACAAACTCAAAAATTGATGCAGTAGAAACGGACAGGTAACCAAGCTGTCAACTGATGATGCTATTTATATATTGGATTCGTATACGCCATTCATCATCTCCTATTCCTAGGCTTCTACATGGCAGAGGCATGGTCGTGTCTATGACAGCCGCGCAGCCGCGTGACGCGTGTGTATCTCCGATAGATTGATCGACGACCAGCGGATGAGTCGCCAGCGGATGAGTCGACCAGATGTCCGACCAGAAATCGGTGTTCCGGCTGTCCCCGATCGCGACCTTTGTAATCTGTTGGTATGCCGGAAGAAGCTCACGGAGGGCTGACCAGTGCGAGCCCTGGAGGGGGCCGCTCAGGTCTGCCAGGGTGGTGCTCTCAGACACCCACTGTGCCCACGAGGAGTCACCCTGGTGGTGGAGCCTGTGTAGCAACTTGAGGAGCAGACATGCGTTCCGGGTGTCGAGTTGGATGACCCCCAGACCCCCATCCTCTAGGTCCTTGCAGACATAATCCCAGGCGACAAAGCATTGGGCGTCGGAGGCCGTGCCCGTCCATGTCCAGAGGAACGCACGACGGCGAGCATCGAGCTGTTTGATGACGCCGGGCGGCAACAGCATCGCCCCCATCGCGTTGGCAGGCAGGCCGTCCAGCAGCTTGCGAGGTAATGGTCCACCTTGGTGATGAGGGGGGTCGAATGCTGACAGCGGCAGCTTGACATTGGACAGGGGGAATTCCAGGTAGGTCTGTAGAAATGTGAGTTGAACTTATGTTTTCTAAAGTTTTTTTCTTGCTACCCACTATTTATACAATTTCCCCGTGAGTGCATCTCTCCACAGCTATTATAACAAAAAGATATAAAGTATGCTCCATTATTGGATTATTATGAGATTCTGAGATGTATTAGAATCTAGCTTGGGTGGATTAGAATTTGGAATACTACAATTTTTTGTATGAAATTCTCAAAATCCAGTGGAATCTAAAGTGGACAACATTCATGGGAATTCTTCTCAGGATTCATA